>OU744735.1:28852563-29152563 GCA_916613615.1 Steromphala cineraria | reverse complement strand
AAAATATAAAATTGTCAAAAAACGTGCTACTGCCCCTTTAAGTAGTTATAATTACAACTTTAAAAGTTGTTATTTCAACTTTATAACTTGTTATTTAAACTTTATTACTTGTTATTTCAACTTTATTACTTGTTATTTCAACTTTTTAAAAGTTGTTATTTCAACTTTATAACTTGTTATTTCAACTTTAAAAGTTGTTATTTCAACTTTATAACTTGTTATTTCAACTTTAAAAGTTGTTATTTCAACTTTATAACTTGTTATTTCAACTTTATTACTTGTTATTTCAACTTTAAAAGTTGTTATTTCAACTTTATTACTTGTTATTTCAACTTTAAAAGTTGTTATTTCAACTTTAAAAGTTGTTTTTTCAACTTTATAACTTGTTATTTCATCTTTATTACTTGTTATTTCAACTTTATAACTTGTTATTTCAACTTAATAACTTGTTATTTCAACTTTATTACTTGTTATTTCAACTTTAAAAGTTGTTATTTCAACTTTAAAAGTTGTTATTTCAACTTTTTTTTAAAAATGTTATCACTGAATTTGGCCCTTGTAGGCTTTCGTAGTTTCCTGCTCACATTTATCAGTTTTATCAAAACAAATTTTATTGTTACAGAGGCTTGGAAGAATGACAACATCCATTTCCATCATGATGGAACACGAGGACAACCAAAGACTAACCCAATTGTTCGTAAGGTTTTCTTCTGTGCTATGACTGGAGATGGGAGGTGGACTAGGGACTTTATGAAACACGTTTACACCCTTTATCACAATCCAAACAACTTTGTGGTCATCCATTATCTAGGAGATGAATCAATAGCCAGGGACGTGCCACGACACAGAAAGCCCAGGAGCAATACAAAGAAACATACAACATGTACATCAACAGCAATTCAAGTTGACACCTCAGAGTTATCTCCCCTAAGTTGTGGATCTGACCAGCAGGACGAGGATGACCAAGTTATTGAGGATGGTGTGCATGACGATGACAATGACGATTTTGGAGTTCAAGTAGATCTTGGTGAGCCCATGGTTGAGATTGATATTGAAGATGATGACTCGGTTGTGGGCCAGCATGGTATGTTTATTTCATGCAATTATGAACATGACTTTCATTCAGATGGGAACAGAAGTGAAGCATCAAGCACAGCACCTGTACCATCCACATCAACTCCCTATCAAGGGATCAGTTTCATGGAGGCTATTCCGTTCCCATCTTTTGATATGGTGCCAATGTCCAATCCTCTTGGTCTCCTCTCTGAAGTAACTCATCTGTCATGTCGGCCAATGGAGCAATCAATCTCGTACAGCCCTGGGGTGCCTTCAGGCTCATATAGTCCCAATGAAGCTTCAACCTCATATGCACACCTGGGATCAACCAGCACTAGGGGGGTAGCTAGTGCAACTGTGACAGCACCCAGAGAGTCAGAACCAAGCTCAGTGATTCCAAAGAAGAGGCTTGCTATGAGACTGGAGGGCCAGGACAGTGAGATCTCTGAACTCTTAGTGCCCTCCCAGCCGTCTTTGCTACACATCCAGCAAACAGGACTCCTACCCAAGAAAAGAAGACTTGACTTTGAAGAGCCCACACCAGGTCCCAGTTCAGCTGCTGACAGCTTTTGTGATCCAGTTGATGATCCTGGTGACTCCAACGACACTGGACAGTCCAGTGGATCTGCTCCTGCTAGTGGGGTGTCTGATGCTCAGGACAGTACTCTTGTTATATCTGAGCTCACCTCTAGCAGCTCAAGCACACCGAGACTCAGAAGTAGTGTGAGAGATGGTTTCCAACACAGTGTAAATAGCCTTGTGCAAAATGTTCAGAATCTCCAAACAATGTTAGGAAACCCCGAAATGTGGGAACACAACCCTGAGACACGAGATGCGGCCACTGAACCAGTGGACAATCCCACAAACCTTGAATCCTTCATCACCAGCCTCATATCAAGTGGACAACTGGCACAGATTGTCTCCAAAGTTATGCAACTGGCTGTCAACTGGAAGCAGAGACCTGGAGCCTTCAACTCCCGCTACAACGCCTGCCTGACCCTGATCTGTCAGGTCCAGTCCTGCTGGGCTGCAGACATGGAGGCTGTGAGGACTAGACTGACGGGCAGGCTCTGTGTGAGCTCAATGAGTGAGTGTGATGCTAAGAACTACATCAACTTGGTGATAGCGTGTGTTGTGAGTGTGTACAGGACACGGGTCCCGCTTGGCGTGTTCCTGACAACACTGTCTGCCTGGCCTGGCCACCTGGAGGAGAGTGACAGTCGGGCAGAGGTCGAGGTGGACACGGATCTGAGGTGTGTGGTCGGCCGTACTATGCTGACCAGTGTCCAGCTCAGCACACTAGACAAGATGGAACCTGTTGATGGTCAGGTATGTCATGTCTCATGTCGGTTTGAGTGTCACAGGGCATGTCATTTTAAGTTAACTTTTCCAAATTATTAAAACACATTAGTTATATTACAACTCTATCAATAATCACCTTCGGTCAATTTTGTAAAATTGAAACTGAGCTTTCTAAGAAAACCCAGCTCTTATTGCAAGGTTTTAATCTTATTGACATAAATCCTGCTATTTGTTTAAGTTCAATTGCTAGCTGACAATATTTTGAACCTAGGGTTTATTGCAGCTTGTTTTCATGATAATGTTTCTGATGCAGTACATTGTATAACTCTTGTTGACAGGTGGTCCGAGCATACCTTCAACTACTGGCCAATCAGTGGACATCATGTCTGAGTGGCCACTGTCTTGTGCTGCCCTCTAGTGTTCAACGAATGTGGGAGGCTGGGAGATACTCACAGTGCAAGCTCAACAAGGTACCAGAGTAATATCTTCGCTCACAAGTCATTAGCAGAAACTCTTTGGACCAACAATAACAATCTTTAATCTTTACATCATTTTGCCTCTTTGAAGAAAGCTATGTTCCCCTACCTTTTTAGCTCATCTGGCCTGCAAGGCCCGGTTGCGCTTACGGCATGGCATGGTGTCCGGCGTCCGACCGTCCATCCGTCCGTAAACTTTGTGGAATTTTGACTTCTACTCCAGAAGCATAAGGCCTAGAAAGCTGAAACTTTGTGTACAGACTCCTTGGCTAGTGAGGATTATAAATTGTAGCTTTGGTGGCCCTGTGGCCCTTATTAGGGACCACATCCTTAAAACCTTTTTTCATCCTCTTCTCCAGAAGCATAAGGCCTAGAAAGCTGAAACTTTTAGTACAGACTCCTTGACTAGTGAGGATTATAAATTTTAGCTTTGGTGGCCCTTTGGCCCCTGATGCATTCATATTATTTCCAAAGATTTTAAACAATGGCTAAAATTATCCAAGTAGTGCCTAATATAACTCGCTCACTCAATCTAAGACTCACCAAACACTATATGATGCTTATAATGTAGCTGATAGCGGTTATCAAAATGCTGGAGATGGACTGTTTACTATACCCTGGCAATCATATCTTTTATGAGTTTTATAAAACAATCTCAACACTTTCCCTTTTGTCCAGCCTGCAAGAACACAGGCTCAGTCTGGCCAGGCAGCTGCCCCGATGCACCAGCCCGGGGGTCAAGTGGGAGGGTGTGGTCAACCCACAGGTCTGCAGCAGGGTGTGAGGGGGGACCTGGCGCCGCCAGCGAGGGCTGAAGTTGCTTCCTCACATGCAGTTCCAGGTTTGTACCTCAGCGTACATGCGTTTTGCTTACAATTCTCCCCTGATATCCATCAGACCAAACCCTTGTATTGCTATATAAGACAATCCAATCAAAGGATGCCCTTTCAGCAATAGCGCCTCCTGGTTACTGGGTTGTTCTGCATGCTCACTGTAGCACACACAGAACGTCAGTGTTATTCAAGTTACCCAATGGGAGTGCTTTTAGTTAATGATAATGTCAGGTCTCGATGCACGCTCCATCTTACCTCGCAAGTCAGGTTCTATAAGAATTTCACCAGAGGCATTGTTTGATAACAGTGGAGACCTATTTGCTGATGTTGCAGGATGGGTGTGTAAGACTTGCCTACAACCGGTTTAAACAAATTAATTATTATCTATACTGTCAAATCAAACTTGAGTAAACTTTTAAATCTTATTTATGTGTTGTTCAATGTTTGCTGAAAATGAAATATCAACCTTTCTAACAGTTTTTATTCTTTCATTAAATTAAGAGGATGAAATTTAGAATGTTATTTGACAACATATCATATTAACATATCATTAAATCTGGAGCTTCCAAACTTGATAGGAAAGAATGGATATTACTTTATCAACGTTGCTTTAGCAGGGTTCGAAATTAGCACTGGCCCGGTAGCCAATGGCTAGTGAAAAAGATGCTAGGCTAGTAAAGTGCAATCATTGGTAGTCCGAAGGACTAGTTGAATTTTTAGAAAATATGATTATATCAGTGTATTTGGCTAGTCAGAATATCTTTGGGCTGGTGCTCACAGGAATTCACTAGTCCGAATGGCTAGTGCCCCGATAAGACTAATTTCGACCCCTGCTTTAGTGGTATTGACCTAATTGTGTCTTTAAAAACACATAGACATTGATGCTTATGTTTTATAACTCTAGTGAGTCTGAACTGATTAACATTTTCTGAAATTGCATATTCAGAATTATTTATTTATTTACTTTATTGATTTATGAGAACTTGTTATTCTTACAACCAACAGATTTAGCAAGTGCGCCATCAGAAAATGTAAAAAAGTGTAAAAACTTTTTATGCACTCTCCTGAAATTGGCTTCAACTCGACCACCAGAAACATCTCGGAAAGCAAGGGAGCTTGTTCAGGATCTCATTGTAAGTCCAGTTATCTCCCTTAGTTGTCAAACTTATAAAAGAGCCACACCATGATTTTCATCACATCTTGTTTTGCAGATTTATGCAAAGACTGCTCAGTGATTTTTAGCTCATCTGGCCTGTAAGGCCCGATGGGCTTATGGCATGGCATGTTGTCCGGCGTCCGTCCGTCCGTCCGACCGTCCGTAAACTTTGTGGAATTTCGACTTGTTCTCCAGAACCATAAGGCCTGGAAAGCTGAAACTTTGTGTACAGACTCCTTGACTAGTGAGGATTATAAATTGTAGCTTTGGTGGCCCTGTGACCCCTAATAAGGGCCACAGGGGCCACACCCTAAAAACCTATTATCATCTTCTTCTCCAGAAGCATAAGGCCTAGAAAGCTGAAACTTTGTGTACAGACTCCTTGACAAGTGAGGATTATAAATTGTAGATTTGGTGGCTCTGTGACACCTAATAAGGGCCATAGGGGCCAAGCCCTAAAAACCTATTTTCATCTTCTTCTCCAGAAGCATAAGGCCTAGAAAGCTGAAACTTTGTGTACAGACTCCTTGGCTAGTGAAGATTATAAATTGTAGCTTTGGTGGCCCTGTGACCCCTGATAAGGGCCACAGGGACCAAGCCCTAAAAACCTATTTACATCTTCTTCTCCAGAAGCATAAGGCCTAGAAAGCTGAAATTTTGTGAACAGACTCCTTGACAAGTGAGGAATTTGAATTGTAGATTTGGTGACCCTGTTGCCCCTAATAAAGGCAAAAGGAACGTCCTTAAAACCAATTTTCATCTTTTTTCTCCTGAAGTATAAGGCCTAGAAAACTGAAACTTGTCGCCTATATACTTAACTTTATGATTGGTGACCCTGTGGCCCCTACAATGAGGGAATCACATTGGCCACACTCTACAGCATAATTGATAATGAAGCCTGATGAGCTACAGAGCCAATGGCTCTATTTTTTAAATTAAACTTTTGAAGTCAATTCTTATGAATGATTATGTACACAAACTTGACGTTTTGATAAACTTGACGTCAAAATAATAAGTTTTTGCAACAAAAAGAGCAGCACAATATATATAAACAAATTTAGAGCTTAACGGCATGAAAGCAACAAAATGTCTATAAAAAAATCATTGATTTTTAGTACCGCCTACAACTCATCAGCCAATGAAAAATCATAATCATAATGGTCTCTCACAATGTTGTGGCCTTGACATTGCCAATGTCAAGGTTGTTCACCCAAACTCATGAAGAAACTAGCTGTGTAAACTATCCTAGGTGCCTTAAAGGTGGTGGTTAAATCCTGACTATATAGATAGTTGAAAGAAAATTCGGTATAACCTTTTTACAAATAGTTCAGTCATAAGGGGCGTGGCTATGATGTGTCACGAAAGTTTGTACATGTTTAAACTAAATTTCTGTTTCAGTGTTCAGCGAATCAAGTACATGCATAATGTAAACCCTGAAATTAAATGAGATATGCTTTATTGATAAAATGTATATTTACTTAGTAACCAAGTATGACACTGATATTGAGATTGTGTCCACAGGATGGTAATGTAGGGCCGGAGGTGTTTGTGGAGAGGCTTCAGGAGACACTAGACTCTGCACCACAGCCATACCTCATTCCTTTTATCAAGGTAAGTTACACTACACCAGGGTATCCTTTAAAAAGGACAAAGCATTGGTCAAATTTGTGAAATGTTTGATTGATTTGTGAACAGTGACATTTCCAAATACTCAATACATTTTTGTAAATGACAATAAAGGAAAGAATTGAAAATCACTGTTTCATTGCTTTATCTGAATTCACTCAATTCAATTCACTTAAACAGAGTAAAAATGAGAAAGGAATAAAAAAAAAACCTAAGAAATCAAATGTCCAACATATGAAATGTTTTTCCATGAAAAACTAATTTAGATATCTATTCACAGAAAACTCTGCCCTCGTTGCGGGAGTGGCTGCGCGTGAGCAGGATGAGGATCGAGGGGTTGCGGGCCCCGCCCCCAGTGGTACAGCAGCCCCCCGAGCAGGTGCCTGGGTCGTCACCAGGGTTCAGTCAGGAGGTGGAACCAACCCCTCAACAGGTACAAACTCGGGAAACTTGTCACAAATATGGTCAGAGAAGTAAGCATGCATTTCAGACAAAATTGTTGACCTTTACCTTTGCTTTATGTTATGCTGATAAAGAGCATTGCGAACCGATCCTTATTTTCATTTGCATTGTTAGGCTTAAAAGGGCTTTTTTTTGCACTACTGTTTAGCTCCTATTCAGGTAATGGCTCTGGACGTAGGGCCAAATCTTGACCATGAATCAAGACATTTTTGTTCAGAGCAATGCATGTTTGGCAAAACTTTGGAGAGTGTGTTGGGAGTAATATAGAAAATATGATTATTCACTCATCAAGGTCAAAGAAGACAAATTTCAAACAAAAGTTTTATCTCTGCTTCATAAGATGCTCATTAAGATTGTTTGCTTGTTGATTGCAGGATACACTGAGTGGGTACACCTGGATCCTACTGCCCTACCGCGTGTCGGACTCTCACTGGGCGCTCCTGGTGGCCAACATGGCCGAGCGGTCAGTGAGTGTGGTCAACCCTGACCAGCAGCAGTATCCACACGTCGGGAGGGAGATCATTCAGCACTGGAGGTGAGGACCACAGATGTAACAACATTATACAAATATAGACTGGTGATGAGGTCAATACCTGTTTTGATAGACTCGAGGAAAACAATATTGACTGAAAATATTGTTTTCCTCAGGTCTATAAAAGCAGGTATTGACCGAATTCACCAGTCCATAATTGTTTTATAATGTCTCGGTTAAAAAACGAAAAGGATTTAGAAAACTACAGCTATGAGCAGCATTTCGGCTCAATTGTTGGCGAGGACAGTTCAATGACGTCATGATTACAATAGCATGATGTCATGAAGCCCTAAACTATTGATACTTTATGAATAATTTATCATAATTATTTACTTGTCGGATCCAGGTGAGAAGTTAGGGCAAGGAGAGTGTGGTTTTGAAAATCCTAATGGCCCATTGCTGGTAAGTCCTGTGAAACCTCTAAGAGGGGAAAGATGATGAAAGTTGATGTGATGTTTAATGATTCCCAGGAGGTACATGGAGTGTGAGAGAGGACCAGCGGGGGAAGACCCGAGTGGTTGGAGGGAGGAGGAACGGCCGGTCTTCAACCTGACTGATCCCTCAAGCAGCGCTGTCCATCTCCTCATGGTCAGTACACATGCAGCCACCCAACTAGTGGTGAAGTAGCAGTCCATCTCCTCGACTGTTGGTGAAGTAGCAGTCCTAGCTCACTTCACTCCCATCTCCTCAACTATTGGTGAAGTAGCAGTCCTAGCTCACTTAACTCCCATCTCCTCAACTTTTGGTGAAGTAGCAGTCCATCTCCTTGACTGTTCGTGAAGAAGCAGTCCTAGCTCACTTCACTCCCATCTCCTCAACTATTTGTGAAGTAGCAGTCCTAGCTCACTTCACTCCCATCTCCTTGACTGTTCGTGAAGAAGCAGTCCTAGCTCACTTCACTCCCATCTCCTCAACTATTGGTGAAGTAGCAGTCCTAGCTCACTTCACTCCCATCTCCTCAACTATTCGTGAAGAAGCAGTCCTAGCTCACTTAACTCCCATCTCCTAAACTATTGGTGGAGTAGCAGTAGAGAATGCTGCAACCATGCAATTGCTGTTTTCATTTTACTGACATGTATTATCCACTTCAGGCTGCTGAGGCTATTCTGTGCGGGACTGCTCCGGTAGTGATGCGAACCTGTCACGTTAGACGATATCGTCAATACGTGCTCAGTCGTCTTCTGAGTGCAGCCAATTTTGATTTCTTCGATTCTGATTTACCTGAACGTAAGAAAAGTTTTGAGTTTCTCCTTTATTCGCATATTAAGATATTCATGCATTCTCAACATATATATATAAGATCACCTTAATTCAAGCAATCTTTAGTGTACATCTAGAAAAGGTAGGTATTTTTCCTTAAAGCACTTACTGTTTACGGAAAGGCTCATTTGGCAAGACTTTTAGTTAGGGCTGTGCAAAATTATGTATATGTCATTCCATGCTTAACTCCATCTCCCAGCGTAGGTTAGCGCCGCCCTCATCCTAATATTATTGCAGTACCAATATATCGCAATACAGATTGTACAAAACAATTATTGCAATATTATTATCTTTGAGCAATATATTGCAATACTTTTGAACCAAACTAATTAAAAGATCTTGTTTTTAGATACAATTACAATTGTGCAAGAAAATTATTCAGTGTGCAAGAATATGTGTTAGACTGTTATATATATACATGCCTTCAATATTTGACTTTCAAATCTTATCTCTTTGAGTAGTAGTCTTTCCTTTCGAAGATTTAAAATGCTTTTTGCAAATTGTGTCATCTTTAATCTGCATAAAAAGCAGGTTGTAGAGTTCTTTCAATCATTGCAATACATTATCTGAATATCGCAATATATAGCAATACAAAATTGGGTGCAATATTAAGCCCTACTTTAAGTTATGCAAATGATCGATAGATATGCTTTAATTTCATATACATTTGACCAATTACCCGGTACTAATTTAATCTGTGATTCATGTTGTGATGCTTTATGAAAGGTATTGAATGGGAAAAGCAGTTATCTCCCACGTATGATATGTTGCATTGCTAATTGAGGGTTGATACAGTATGAGACTGATTAGATGTGTTTGTTTCAGTGGTGGACAATGACCTTGACCTTGGAACTGAAGGTGATGTTCAGGGAGAGATCGATGAGTGTTCTGTGTCCAAGAAGGGAGGCTCAAGTCCCAAATCGATAATTACTGCAATGAAAACATTTACATCCACTTCCACATCAACTTCAGACCCTGGTCCGTCTGGAGTATGTACAGCGATGCCCTCTTGTACCCAGACATCTGCCTCTGTCAACACTACAGGGGGGTCAAGGGTCAGGGGTCACAAGAGGACATACAGTGCTGCATCTGAAGTCAGTGACCAGGATCAAGCTATTGACTTTTCTCGAGGTCATAATTCCTTGTTAGATCAGTTGCTTCATGATTCTGCTGAACCACTGAATAACACCGATCCAGGTTTTTTCAGCATGTGTCATCCAAAGGAACATAGCTATGCCAATAGACGATCAAGCACTCACTCATCGAGTAGTTCTGCTTCACAGGAAGAATCCTCCCAAACAAACAGCACCAGCAGTGGAACTGTTTCCTGTACGATACCAAGCTACAAGACAACAGGTTATTCATTCCAACAAGTGAGCACTCCAGCACCCCGGCAGCCCCCCAGATACCCGACGCGAGTAGAGAGTCTGTACCCATCTCCACGGTCATACTCTCGTGTATCAAGCACAGCAGTGCAAGAGAAGCCATGTGACATGAGCATGCAGTCCCAACTGGCCCTGGACTCCCAGCCAAGCACCAGCTCTCAGGTGTACCAGCATGACACAGACACTGGAGGCGAGGACCTGAGTGTCGGCAACACCTTCAGATGCTATGACCCACCCAGCTACAGTGTTTCCGAGTCTGAAGGTTCCACCTACACCGAGCTGAGCAATGTGCGACCATGTGATCTCCAAACTGGCGGCCTCATCTCAAGCACTCTCAGTGCCACTCAAAGTGACAAGGGTCAGGGCAGGAGAGATCTGGTTCATCTGCTCTCGCCCTCAACAGAGTCCAACAGCTCGGAGACCATCAACGTGGACTCCTTGTCCCCGAACTCTGAGGTCCCTGTCACCGAGCAGCTGATTGTAGACACTCCTGCTGACCCGCCAGCTTCAGGCAGTGTGGAGGCCTCGTCCAGCAGTAGACTGTCCCCAGTACCCTCCACCAGTACAGCTGGCCTTCAGAGAGAGGATCCCGGCCCTTCTGGGAGGGGGGAGGGGGAGGGGGAGAGCCAGGACTTGTCTCAGGAGCAGAGTAATCTCCAGATGCTCAGCATAGTCGCAGCTGAGGATGCTACATGAAATTTGCCAATTCACAGTTTCCCTGACTTTGTTAGGTCTTGAACTATCAGGAATCCCAACTGATAAACATACATGAACAAACTAGATCTTGAAGAAATGTTCTATAACTGTAGATTAAATATTTTGCAAATTAACTTTATTAAAATCTCATAATGTTAAGGTTGCAAAGCTTTAAACATCATGTTACTCCTTGATATATATGTAATATTATAAATTGTTTAATCATGTTTATTGATTCACTGCTTTGACAGACAAGTTTTAATAAAGCTTCCCTAAAAATAGAATTCATCATTGAAAAACATCTTAATTTCAGAAACGTCTTGTATAAAACCATAACTAATACTTAATGACAATTCTGCTGCATATGATATAGTGGCAATTCTATTTCAGTTTTTTCCTCAGGTTTATATATTTTGTTAAAGGTAAATGATAGAGGTTTAAAAATTAAGTTATTAATGGTGAATTCTTGTGAAGTTTACTATTTAATAAATGTTCAATGCAGATCTTTTTTGTCAAAATATTAATTTTCTGACTTCAAATTGCCCTTTTCGGAAAAATCACAATTGGCTTTGAAGCTGGAATATTAAAATGCAAGTAACAAATTAGACTATTTTTCATAAATTTTGTATTGCAATGCTTTGTTAATTCTATTTTCTTGTTTGGTTTTAATTACTGATAGTGCTATGTTAGATTTTATATATATATATATAGAAGACTTTTAAGACATGTAGAATATTCTTGACTGTTTTCATTTGTTTTTTTATCTGAATCTATGCTTTAGTTGTTGTTTTGTTGTCAATTAAGTATATTTTTCTCATATATTATTTAATCATACATCTTCAATTATATGAACCAGTGACAAATCATGACCAAAACATTAATTGAAGATAATCACACTACCAATTGTTATTTTTATTAACTGAAAATATTGATTTATCATGAAGTTCCATCTCTAGATATCTCTTTGGTTGGTCTTTACAGGTTTACATTTTAGGTCATCAGCGTGATGAAATTAAGAAATTATTTCTTTATGTATATTTTGTTATAGTATTGATGAATCTTTAGACTCATTTGTTTACCTTTGTTGTTACTTGAGACATTTCACATTTCTCAGACATCTTGTGATTATGCAAAACATCTTGTCAGCATCATTGAAACTCCAGGAAAAACTCTCTGATAATAATAAACCATTGGATTCACCATTAACTCAAGTCAACAACTGTTTTATTTAAGATTTATGAAGGTTTCAATAATTCAATAATCAATAATTTTTTTCAATTTTATGTTTCAATAGTAAACATTATATAAGGGGCGTTAATAATAAATAAAATATTGGCTGAGGATGCTGTTGCCCTTTTCTAGTGTTCAGAGAATCTTTTTCCTTTATCTGAATTTACCTTTCAATTTCTTCAATGTACGTCGGCACAAGCAAAACGTTTAACGCTATAATTGAAAAGGGAAGCAACTCTCAACAGCCCTCCTCGCTTAGCTCCTTGCACTGGTGATCTATTTTTAGCTCCAGGTCATTGGATTGTTATGTTGACCTTGCGTGACGTTTCCCGTGGTCAACATAGGGTTTGATCAATGTCGATGACCATGTGCCTCGGCCAATCAGAGAACAGAACACTTGTCCATCAATGGTTAGGACCCGGCGCTTAAAAGAGATGCGGCGCTTATAAGGGGCCCCGCAAATTACTAGTATTTTCTCAACTACCAATAGTTAACCCCCCTGGCGCTAATCAGAGGCCAGGCGCTATTTGGAGACCTGGCGCTTATTAGAGGAAATATGGTACACTGGATTCAGAATGAGCTCAAAATGATAATTATATTATGCCCCTTTGCTGAAAATTTTATTTAAAGTGACACAGAGTATCTTTCTTAAAATTTTATTTGGTTTTGATAAGCTACAAAATATCTAATATGCTGATTGAAGTTCATATATCATCACTGGATTTGCTAATATATCCATTTATGCATATTATCTCTAAAATGCTTGATTCTATGGAAAAATCAAGAAAACATCTCAAATACGTTAAATATTCGAAATTGTGCAACCAATTAATCTACCTATTAGTTACAATACCTAATAAACACTATCGAATCGAATATATCTTTCTGTCAGCTGATGACAAGGTTTCAAAATTCCGTTTGGCGAACTTGCGCGCGCCACTCGAGCCATATTGTCCGGTTTTCGATCAAAATCCCGACTTTGAATGGCCGTATTTTCGCTCTAATGTACTGAATGATGTTTAACTTGTTATTTTCAGTAACAGTTAGTGGTTCCCGATGTAATAACAACGATTTCAAAATTTGACATATGTGATCCTATCAACATACTCTGTGTCTCTTTAAATGTATCACTGATAATTGTATGTCAATGCTAAATGTATTATTTTGATAGTGTTACAAATCTCATGTTAACAATTCAATCATCCATAGTCAGAGAACAAATTATATAAATTTGCATAAAGTCCATTGGCCGCCATTTTTGTGTGAACGCCTTTAATTCATTTTGTGTAAGAAAAGGAATCCCATGGCTAAACTTTACATTATATATTGGATTTACTACTGCTTTATTTAGTTTAAATACAATGTCTTTCAATTGGAATCATCTATTTTCATTTCCATGACATTAGATTATATTCCCCCTAAAAATGTGCTCCTGCCCCTTTAGTCTTAAAAGCATCATCTTCAATGAAGACTTGTCTGGACTGGATGTTACATGTTAGTGAGAATACTATGATACGTTGCTGGAAGACAAAATTCAGCTATTTCTTTATACATCCTCAATCACTTGAAAATGGTTGTAAACATCCTGGGTGGTTTCTAAAAAAATATAATCTATGCATGAAATGATTGACAAATAGACAAAGCAACACACAAACATTATTATTAAGTGAAGTAATCGATTGCTACGTTACGTAAGCAAACAACATAACCAGGCAAAGATGATGGAAATGATGGAAATGTTTTGATATTTTTCAATGAAGTTTTGTTTTTTGTATCATGAACTGATACCATATATAAAACGCATTTCAACCATCGCCTTGAGATGTGTCATTATTGAAGCCATCTGAAATGCTCGCTGACCCAGACAGCTGATTGAAGTCAAGTTCCAACAAGGGAGGTAACAGAATAATCCGTGTGAGTCGACTCTGGATCCAGAGTTTATAAACATTTCTCAGAATGTTGACTTTGGATTATCGAGGATATCATGTCAGTGAATATTAAAAATATTAAATAGTATGTACATAAAACTTGAATAAAACATGATAGAAAAAGCTTATATGTTTTGTTTCTTTTTAATTATTTAAAAACATTATATATTGCTATGAATTTACTTCTTGTTCGTCCAACAACAACCCAATTGTAAGGGTTAATTATGACATTTTATGTTTTCCAAACGAACCCATCAAACTCACTCCTAAACTTCTTTCCTCTTCACTTAGATGTCATTGTTATATCATTACATCCTTGCATAGCTGATCGTGACATTTGTCTCAAGTCGAAGCATGTAGGCGGGGGTGTAGGTCTTTTCGTAGGAGGATCCAGTTCGTAGGAGGGAATTTCGGTCTTTTCGTAGGAGGATTTTTAGGTCTTTTCGTAGATGTAGAAAATTTCAATGATATATATAAATGCTGAGTGTTGTTTTTGTTAATAAAGACTTTAATCAGGTAAGTTACTGGCAATTGTCAATCAAAAGCATCTCACAACCTATAATTACTGGTTCTCTAGCAAAAACAATACAATCCAGTTTATAATGATGTACGACATGTTTTGTTAGACAAGTGCAATGAAGTGTGGTGTGATTTTAAAGATGAATGTGATATTTTAAACTGTGTTTTATCCAGGCCAGTCCCAGTGTTGTAATGCTTAGTGCCATTTTTACTTTGTATATTTACTGTATAGCTCCTTTTTTTTATCTTTCGAGAATGTACATCTCAGTTTTATTTAATGTTTTGATTTTAGTGAGGTGCTCACTTTAACCTTAAACCTATATAATACATATATATTATCACTCCTTCGAATATATATTTTTTCACTCCTACGAAAAGACCTTCTACGAACGGGATCCTCCTACGAAAAATGTAATGCTACGAACGAGACCCTCCTACGAAAAGACCGTTTCCCGTAGGCGGCATACCGTAAGGATAGTAGTAGGGTATGTTCAAGGAGTAGATTTATATACCGTTATGTTACTTAAATGCGTGTAATCAGTATAAATGTGTATTTACTAAAACTTTCAGTAAATACGTGAAATTACTGTTTCAGTAAATGCATGTATTTACTAAAATTTCTAGGAAATACGTTTATTTACTGGAATAAAGGGTAATTTATTTCCCTGATTTACTAACCTCATAAAGTTAAACACGAAGTGATAACGAAATAATGCTACTTATATGTTTGTATAACGATTATTGATGTCTGTTTCTCTGCAGACAAAGTGCCACTTACTACAGCTTATTGGCAGAATAAAATTATGATTTAAAAAAGTATATTATCTGTCTCATGCTTCTAATATTTCAAATGTAAAACATAATGATGACATGCAAAATAACAACAGAGATTCCTTTATGTGATAATATGCACAACCTAAAAGAACAAGTGTTATATATGAAGTGTTCATATTATATGTCGTGCCCAATCCCCAGAATTGCCCATTCCCTGGGTTTGGGCAAACACACTGCGTCATGCCCGGGAACGGCGCGATTCAACATTCAATGAAGACGACAATCAGTACATTTGCAGACTTACAGACAAAGTAAAAATAAAGAAGAACAGATAAATCAAATGTTAGAGAATGTTTGTATTCATGAAAATGACTTAAACAAATGACAATCAACCGTGATTTCAATCTTATTAAAATACGATCTATTTGCTACACTACGCTACGCATGTAGATCTTACCAGGCTCAGTTATAACAGCCGTCAGAGTATCCTTTGACTCAGCCAATCAGCGACTTTGCCCCGTAACTCGGGTTGCCGGTGACGGGTATTCATATCTAATCTTCAAAACTCGAAAACGAACATTTCCGACTATTTCTAAATGTCGACAACAAATATTTCCTGTCATGTCCGAATGAATTACTCAAACTGTGTTTTATATCGCTCCTATCAATTAGTTGGTCCAAAATCGTCCAGGTAAATACTTTAATGTTATCATTATCGAAGAAATCACCGTAAACGGGGCAAATTCAAACAGCAAGCTGTAGATGCTATTTTTGGAACAGTTACGTTATATAAACGTTTCCCTTTAAATCTTATATGAAACGATTCATGTTCATTAAATTCGGTGTATTTTGTATCCATAAATATACTGACACAAATGAGAAGACCAGAACTGACATAAAAACATTAGATCAAGTCTTGTTGATTTGATATCACACATATTCGATGTACATATGCAAATTAGAAAGAATCCAGTTCTGTCAAATAGTCAAACATTACAAATGAATTTACGACCTATGCAAATTACCTAACACTGCTTTTTGGGAAATTCGAAAGGTCATAAGTTATCATTTTATCATTTGGGCTGTGCCGATTTACTTTAATCTCCTGAATTGTCCTTTAAGAGACGTACGATTTGATTGGTGGATGAAATCTTCCTCACATCAAGCGGTCAAAGGTTACCCTGACGGCTGGACTTACGGGGCCTTGTGAGATCTTTAATCTGCGTAACGTAGTGAAGCAATTAAGATATCATTTTAATGAGATTGCCGTGATTTTAACACCCTAACGCTTTTATCGCCCAATTTTGTATTAGAAATATCAATTCAATAGATTAAATGGTAATATATGAGTAGAGAAACTTTGGTAGGATGGTCACAGTTCAAGGATATATCATTGACATGTCATCAATTATCAACTTACAGAAACTTTGGTAGGATGGTCACAGTTCAAGGATATATCATTGATATGTCATCAATTATCAACTTACAGTTCATTGAATTCAACAAGTATGAAGCGCCAGACTGGGTACCAGGCTCAAGGATGGATGGCCATATACGATTTCTTCTAATGAAAAACAATTTGTATAATAAAATTTGTTCGATATAATTTAATTGATCTTGAACACACGAGAAAAGAATGAAATTCGACTTCACTGGCGTGGCCACATTACCATTAATTTTGCTCTTTCAGATAAATGTTTGTTAAATTCACCACCATTGGCATCGCAACACCCCAACCTCAGACGACAGTTGAAAGAATAGACAACGCTTCGAGTCTACATATTGATCAAACTGAATATTGGAATTGATTGCAGATCTGAAAGTATTGACGCCCGTAAGTGATTTGATATGGTGGGCTGAAGCCTTCCAAAGGGATACAGAGACTGGTTAAACGAGTTTTAATATCAAACTGTACGGCATTGTATAGTTTGTAAATGAGATGCATTTCTTGATGGTGAGATGTGTATGTTTAACCGACAAGAATATTTAAGAGCTACGTCTTGATAAAGATCTTTAACGCGTTTTATTCAAGTTATTCAAGTGAATCGCAAACCTAAGTTGCAACTTTGTCGTTTTAAGAAGTTAAATAATGATTCTATTAATAGCGATAAGTGTACATTAGATTAAACTCGAGATGAATATCATTTCTTACTCGTTTGACCATTTTATTCTTATCGTTCATTGTATTTATACTTCAAGCCCGATAAAAATGAAATTCAACAAATTATTAATTTGTATTTTTGGTTGAATAAAATTCTTTTTGTTGTTCTTTAAAAGTAAGTGGGTTGATGGTCACCAACTAATCAACTAATGTTGATGTGAGTTAGTGTTGAAATAATTGTGTTGGCTCCTGTTCCGCAGGAAGTTATAGAATTAGTATAACCCAAAGAGTTATTCCTTTAAAACAACGTATGTCTACATCCCTCCAACACCAAATGATGTTTACTGTTATATCACTTGTCTACTTCCAGGTACGACACCCCCTGTGGGATTCATATCAAAGACGCATATAGAATTAAGTAAAGAATAACGTAACCCTTAGAGGGCCCCTTTCCCCATGTACATACACAAACTTGAAATGTAGTGTCGCGTTACGGATGGATGAATCTCGCCGCTTGACCTTGTTTATCAGTGTCTGACAAATGGGCCTTTGTCGTCAACAGAAACATTAAAATACCGACATTTTTTTTATCTAATCGGAGCTTAATACAGATATAGCACATTCTTACACATACAATACTTGCTTTTCAATATCATAACAAAGAATTGTAAAGAGATAATGCTGGTGAACAAGAACGTTAAGAGACCTATACATTATTATATAACAACGTTGAATAATGATGAAGCAGGAAGACTTGTCAACAAGGGAGTACTTTTTTTAATTCAACAATCCAAATCCAGATATTGTATACCCCAGCTGAAGCATTAACCAAATTAATTTGGAAACTTCGGATAAAAAGGCAGATTTGGGATGGTAATGCGCCAATGAAGTGATGTGTCTAAAATTTTAAGAGTCGTCATTTTAGAATTGAAATGATGATTCCAAAGAGATTGATGCATTGAGATCAATCCTTTTACAAATGTTCAGATGTAGATGTAGATAAATCCAAGTTTATAAAAACATTTATAAGTTTAAGCCTTATATCCAGTGAATGGACTACTCATTAAGTGGCTGTTCATTGCCCTACTACTGTTCGGTCTTTCCATGTACAGGTATCCCTTTGTACAGCTGGGTGGACTGAGTGCAATGTGGATGAAGTGTCTTGCTCAGGGACACAGCCGAGGTAAAAACATTTTGGTGCCTCCAACTTGAAAATAACCTTTAGTGTTAGTTTTAGAGGCCAGGGCAAATACCAAACTTAATATGGGTCTACGACTGTATTAGTACTAAGAGAGCTTCGAAAATCTAGGCCCCGTATCCTATAACCACTACACAACCAAACCATGGCCACAGGCCTGCTCCATTACTGTGTATGAAATGAAGCCATTGAAACAGTATACATATGTCCACGATTAACAAGTCTAGATACTTATAAAACACACACATTAATATGTGCGTTTCATTATTTACAACAATCATTATTTGACTAACTTTTAGTCTAAGATTATCCATTACAGGGTCAGAAATAAGAAAAAATACAAAGTTACTTTTGCATCGATCGAAAAATGATAACCATTTTGTTCAGAAAAATTAAGTACACAAAAATATTTTCTATAATTATTCGGTGTTTACTGTTTTAAAGATGAAATAATCAAATGTCTTTACACAATTTAAAGTGGCAGTACCACGTTTTTTGATAATTGTATATTTCACTGATAATTGTACTATGTTAAAGCTGAATGCATTATTTTGATAGTGTCAAAACTCTCATTAAACAAGCAAATCATCCATAGTTAGAGGACAAAGTATGAAGATTCACAGAAAATCCATTGGCGGCCATTTTATGTGAACACCTTTTATTCATTTTGAGTAAGAAAAAGGAATCGCATGGCTAAACTTTACATTGTATATTTGAATTCTTACTGCTCAATTTAGTTTAAATACATTGTCTTAGAATTGGAACCATTAATTTTCATTTTCCTGATATCACCTTATATTCCCGCTAAAACGTGCTACTGTCCCTTTAAGCTATACTCTTTTACATGTCAAAACAGCAACGCAAGCAAAGAAAATAATATTAGGTATCATGAGATATATCCATGTTTTGGGTGATTTGCCTTTTAAACCTTTTTAGGTTGATGCCTAGATTAGTCCAATACTTCGAGGATTGATACAGTTTGACCAACTGGAAAGGGTACGTTTCAGTGACAAACCTGCTACTTCAAAAATAATGGCCTACAGTGAATGTGGCCGGTTTACTTTATAAGTGGAAACAAGCAGCTGACATGGTCTCTATATCCCCCGCAAATGGCACAATACGTATGTATCAAATTTACTTATCTTATTCACTTCAAGTTTTTTTTTTGTCACTGTTTTGATGTAGAAGATTCTATTTTATCATATTGCAGATTCATATGTCAAATAAAGGCAAAACAATTTTTCCAGGATATGAAGGAAACTTTTCTAATCAAAACACTAAATGATACCAAAATATGTCACTGTTTGGCATTATTCTAGTAAACTGACAAAATTAAACTCACACTATATATTTATGTATTATGTATTAAGGATCTCCATTTTCAATTTGATCATATTTAAAACAAAAAATAATGTTTTTGATCAAAGAATGACTCACAAGTATATTCTTTCAAATTCAACACTTTTATCATTTAGCGCTAACAATATTTTCAAACTTTTTATTAAAGACATATCCAAACTAATAATGCATCAATATAAAAAGTTAATAAAAACAGAAATGATAGTGTTAGATTTCTAGATAGACAAGTTTGAATTTTAAAACGTTTTCTATCAGAGTCATTCCTTGTTACCAAAGATGCTTAATTGAAAAAATATGTTAATCATTCATCATTCATGCCCTCTTGTCACTCTGAAGACCAAGTTCGATCAACCTTTGAGAGAGAGTTAAGAAGTTTCAGACCAGACGAGTTTTCCACAGCAATCCTCATTTTTTTCCCAATACACATACAATTTTACAGACATTATTCAAAATTATTAATCATGACACGCTCAAGTCAGTCTGTATCTCGATATCACATTTGATCCAAAAATGACTTGTTGTTTTTTAAACCGAGTCTTATTTTCCCCCTAAACATGAGGTATTTAAATTTCATATGATTGTGTATCTCCATATCAAATTTGTTAAAAATGAAATGATTAGTTTCGAAGATGTGATCCGAACAGGACTTGTAGCTAATTTCAGTCTTACAAATTACAAATATACCTCTTTTCCCCAACAAATCCTAATATTCTATGTAGATATTCTCAAAATTGTTACTCATGACACATTATTACATATTTCTTCATTTCCACTACGAATTTGAATTGAAATGTTTTATCAGTTAATGAGCCGGACACGAAGTGTAACGGACGGACGTGCCCATTTTAATACCCCCGCAACCTCGTTGACAAAAGTGAAAGCAATACAATACTGGAGAAAGTTATTGCTTTGGGGTCCAGAGACCCCAAAGTTATGTAACATTTGATATTGAAAACTAATGACAGAAGGTTCTCTCTATAATACTCTTGGAAAGTTTCAGCCAATGATATTTGTCTTAAGCATATTCTGGTATTTCGACGACCAATGGACAGAGCTGTTGCAAATTTATACCCACGTGACCATGTGGGTGGTACGAAATAATTGGCAAGCTTTAATTCGGAAACTGATTATTATAATAATGTTATGATGTAAAATATATCGTAAATTTTCAAAAATATATGGATGAGCGTTTACACCCTTAAAAAATATCAATTTTGCATGTGCATGTGAGCTGTTTTGTAGTTATTCGGTGTATTTTTTTGCATTCCACATTCGGAAACGACATTCCATTTTTGTATCAACTAGGAATTCGGTTCCTTCAATTTTACGCTAACGCTAAATGTCCCGCCTTGTCAATGACTGATCGTTCACTCAATGCAATTTCAAAAAATAACGTTATGGGTGATTTGTTTACGATTAAATGTGTCTTTCGAAGAAAGTATCGACACTTTCGACTAGGTCTAAAATATGATAAATTATCACCCAAAACTGTGTTTCAGAGGAGATATCGCTTTGAAAGTTGTAATTTTTCAGAAGAAAGAAACATTGTACTTGAATCACTCCCACCATGTGAGGTGTTAGATATTTCTAAAGATTATGTGTTAACGTCTTTTGCTAAGATAAATTCACATAGAGCATGTGGACCTGATAATTTGCTAGGTGTAGTTCTAAAAGAGTGCAGAGTGCAAGTTGCAACTGGCTGATATTTTCCAAACGTTTTGTCAACTATCATTAAGTTTCCATCATGTTCCCACTCTTTGGAAAACATCAAAATTATCCCATTGCCAAAAAAGAAAAACAAGCCTCGGATATTTGTTACTTTTATCAACTTGTGTTGATATATTTGATATCAGAAGACACATGGGTGAGATTCTCTATATATTCTTTAATGTCATCCTATAATATAATGAAAATAATGATCTTGTAGCTGAGATCTTTTTTAAATATTTTAGCAACTTTCGGCTGTAATACGATCAACACTCACTTAAAGAAAATTATTCTTGCAACATGTAATTAACCTGAAAGTCAATGGGAAATTCGTCCGGTTTAAACTAAATTTGCGGGTATTGGAAAACAATGTATCCCGAAAAGTTTACTAGCGCAACAATTTACTATTAATTAATCACTGACTCTTGTATTAAACTCACCGTCAGCTATCTTTTAAACTTAAAGCAACATAGATTTGAATTGCCATATTAATGTTTAGAAATTTTATATCATAACAATTTATATCATAATTGAGATAGGAGACGTCTATCTATCATTGGGTGGAATTTAAGCGGAACGAACGAGATGTTGTACTATGTACATAGTGTACTGATAACTATCACAACAAAGAGCAAAAAATATGCGTCTCCGATTTGAACAATTTATTCAAGTAAAAGACCCCGTCCCCGTCCCCGTCCTCCCTAACCTAAATCTCCTGGTTCTATATAGTGATACATAACCGGGTGCCCCAAAGCTTGCCTTTTTAAAGGCTTTTCTTGTTGTAATACTAAAAGCCATCCTTCATATTACAGAAAATGTTATAACATGATGATATCATATGACAACTATGTAAAAGATGTTAAATACACCGTTAGAGTGAATGCATGGCCACCTGTCACCCTGGTTTAATGCGCCATGAACATATTTACCGATTTTAATTAATGACTCACGATACGAGCAACGAAATATATACATATATATATTAAATCGTTGTCAAAGGTTTTATATGCATATTACCAAATCTTACAGAACAAAACCAATCTCTGTACAATGACTTAGGCCTAACTGCATCCAGACGTTTACCGTTGATTCCATATCGCTGCATTTAAAACCACAAACAATAAGATAAGCACTTCATTGATCCATGTATCCCATCGAGAAAAACGCCAGTGTTTTGCCTTTTATATTTTCACACTAAATTTTCTCTGTATCGATACATTCATTAAATAATTACTGTAGAAATACAGTTTTAGACAGTAGGTTTAGACAACATATTTCTGGATCACATTTAAATATCAAATGGTCCATTTGAGTACAGGCTTCCGTATTTATATCACAAAATTTAGATCCAGAACATCTAAGTTAGATGTAACCATAGACTTTAGTTGGAACTGGTAGATGGTATAAAATTGCTAAAGAACATAGAATACGGTGTGTACATCATGTAAATGTAAGTGTAAGATTGGGGATGATCCCGGAGGAACTTCATTTTATGTTAGAGTGTAATCCAATACTTGTTAAAACTGCTCTGTATATTAAATATGACTTGCTTTATATGCTCAATTAATTCATATGTATTACTTCATATATATATATTATTTTTTTTCGATTTCATATTGATTGATTTGTTTTCTTAATGAATTACTCATTGTACTTTTAGAGCAGTTGTCACAATGCAATTAATTGTTTTCTTAACGAACAAGGTATTGTAGTAACTAATTACGTATTGTTGTAGAGTCACCTCCATGGTTATATAACACAATTCAGTTTTTAAAAGTTTCAAAGGTTTACGTCTCTCACTCCCTACACCAAATATACGCCCAAAAGCTTTCCAAAATTCCATTGGAATTTAATCACAGGCATCTTCCAATTTACGTCTTCATGTATAAAATGTAAATGTACTTGTTTTGGTTGCTTTTATATGTATCAAATAATTTCCGTTTATACACATATTCCGATGTTTAAAAACAGTTTTTTCATAGTCGTACATTTACACCATGATTATTCTGCTATGCACATCTCATTCCAAAGCTTACAGAAAGTTTCATTCCACCAATTTCTTTTCCTCTTACACTTGCCATTCCTGTTAGTTGAACTATTTTGTTTTTCATTCATTTCTGTTGTCATCACATAAAGTTTCGATAATTAAAAATATACTTACTTAGTTATGAAAACATAAATCCAATCACTTAAAAAAACATAGCACAACCCAAGGATTAATTTTGGAATTGATTGGGATCACTTGACTAAGTAAACATATTAAAACTATCAAATGTAGGTTGAATACAATGAAAATATATTTTTTTTATTTTCGGCCCTTTTTCCTCGGCCTTTATGACTATTTACTTCGGCCCTTTTGACTTTTTCACTCGGCCCTTTTGACTTTTTCACTCGGCCCTTTTGACTTTTTTATCGGCCTTTTCATCCTTCGGCCAATTTGACCAGATTTTTTATTTTTCTCCGTCACTGTTTGCGAGTTTATACCAAACCCTTTGCATTGTCATTACTCAGTGAATAAAGGATGAGTACAGTTTGTGTTTGAAAACTACGTTTTACAATTTAATGTTTCGCAATAATACATCACGGGACCTACTATGGATATGACATTTCCATGGTATTTCCATTAAGTCATGGAATAATACTTATATCCAGCATGGATCCGGAAGAGAGAGATGTTTTGATTGGATGAACCTCCGTCACGTGACAGCATCAAGGCGTGTCTTTCTCTAGATATATACTCGGAGCAACATGGTGGGGGATTGTAAACAAGTCGGGTTCTTGTGATCTATCCAGGTGTAATCTACATGGAAACCCCTATCACATTCTGAAGGTAACCTATATGATATCAATATAAACACTTGTTTCAAATAGTAACGCTGTCAAAATTTCAATGCAATTTGGAAGTTTCGAAATTACAACATACTTCTCATACTTCTTTCACCTTCGTGTGATAATATCCCATTGATGAATGTAGGTCATGCCTGTTGTAAATATCATTTCACTCAACCTTCTCGCATTTCATTACTTGATTAAGCTGACAAAATCTGTTTCTTGATATTTCTGTTTTGGTCATGCATTGATTTTAGAGATAATGGTTTTAATCTTTCAGAGATTCTGTTTATTGAAGATGGGGCCCATTTTGGGTTATATATTTGTTACGTAATGAGTGTGAATTGAATTTTTGTGAATCTTCTAGAAAAAAAAATAAATTCAAAAACCCATATTACACGTTTCAAAATTCTATTAAAAAAATAGAATCTACACAGTTTTATGTGTTTTCTGCCTTTTAAGTTGTCTCACTTTAACATTAGTCAAATTTTATTCATGCCAGGAAATATATCATCACATACACTGATTAAATTGTCTTTTACAATTATTTATTTATTTATGTGCGTCAGTTTTACTGTTAATGTAAACTAACTTTTTGTCTCAGAAGTTGTTTTTTTTTTCAATATTGACAATAACTTTAAACAATTCATGTATTATAACAAAATGGAGCCCAGAAGATGCTTTAACTTTGGCTGTGTGATCTAGACTTGCTTTACTTTAGTAGACTTGGTTAGTCGTAAATTTAATGTTTTTACTTTGGATCTGGATTGCAGACTACTTTTTATGTTACGCCAGCTAATCTTAGCCTATACTGGCAGCTCAACTCAATAAAGCAAATTAAGTATATATAATTAAGTTTGCACTTAATATATTGAGAATCTGATAACTGCATCACGCATACTTATAGGATGCATCCCCTTTGAGACAATTTTTTTTTATCCTGGTTTATTAATCTTAAAAAAGTTTTGAATGTAAGTAATTTATATTGCATAAATTTCATCTGAGTTTTATGTACTCTTTGTCAAAACTTTTGCGAAGTGACATGTTATTATGGTATAACATGTCAGTCTTGTTTTAAGACAATAGGAGAGGGTGCCGCCCCGGCCAGGGTAGCTTGAACTTCAATATTCAGGGCTGGAGTCACACAAAACTCTGAAAATAGTGGCAAGCATCTGATAATATATGCATGGCTTGCATAAAAATACTGTATGCCTACAAAACTGAGTCAATGACTTTTTAATGATACACATACAGTAGAACTCGGATATACCAAACTCCAAGGGACCAAAGAATTTAGTTTGCTATATCCGCTGTTCGCTATACGCATATAGTTTTAATGATATTATATAGGGACGGGACTTGAAAATTTGTTCGCTATATCCGTGTTCGCTATATCCGTGTTCTACTGTATGTATAAACCTAATCATGTAATATAATTTGAATTGAAATGAGCGTTGATATTGTATTCTGACAAATAGCAAAGTGGTTCACAAATGATATGTTAAGCTATCTCATAGTCTTGAAGTCTGCACCTCATGATGTTCAAGTTACTAACTCTCAGCTGATTTCGCATTATTTGTGTGATAAAGTTCATAAATCATGCAGCACATAATTTATCAGTAAAACTAAAAAAAATATCTTTAATGGAAGCAAGACATCATCTTAAGATTGATATGAATCGCATTACGAGTCCGACCAAAGTGATATTGCCTTGAGTTATCAAAAATAGAGCCGATGGAACATGCTCCCCTTGCTTATAATCAAGCTGAAATGGCCTTTATGACTTTGGTTTTATGTTCACTTTTCGTTTTGAAACCGAAACATAATGTAATATGTATGGAATTGTAACTTCGGTCAATACCAGTTTTTATAGAACCAGGAAAAACAATATTGCCCCCAAGACTTGAAATCAATATTGTTATCATTGGCTGCTGGAGGTCAATATTGTTTTCCTCGGGTCTATAAAAGCAGGTATTTACCTCCCATCAGTCTATTGATGATTGCAGGCCCCTGTATCATGTTAGTATCATTTTAAAGTGAATTGGTATTGTATGAAAGTATCAGTCATTATTATGATCGAAAACCCAGTCTAAGCAATCCTAGCCTCAATATTATCCGTTTCACTCTTATACTGAGTTTAGAAAGGCCTGGTAGAAGGTCGCGTCAGCCCACATATCGAATTGACCAATCAGAACTCATCTTTCCAAGCCACAATAGTCTGCCTTTGCACGTATAACGTTAGAGGGTCATAGGTCGCAGAAAGGCCGGCTGAAGCGACCCTCTACTAGGTCTTTCTAGACTCGGTATAGGAGTGAAATGGATAATATTGAGGATAGGTTTACTTAGACTGATCGAAAACCAGACAATGATGCATGTCAATAGTGAAATATAATTTGGAATGTTATCTTAAATAGCCCAAGGAACTTTAAATTTAAAGGTTGATAGTAAAGAGATATATATATAGTTAGTATATGGCTGCAAGCATCAGATGAAAAATTTGTGTAAATGATTAACTTTAATTATTCAGATGTTTTTAAATTGTATAGACAAATATAACATTGAGGTTGCATGACATGACAATGAAAATCACTTATTGGCTCTTCAACTCTTACGCCAGAACTAGCCAGAAATCAGCACTATCAATGTACATGTCTTTGTTTCTGGTTACTTAGTATTGAAATGGTGTTTCTTTCATACTTTCAGGTGAAGCCAAGATGTCCAAACCTTGGAAGTCAGTCAGCTTTGGGCCGGACCTCGAGTCAGCTGCCCAGAACCAACTGGGCTTCCTCAGTGAAGTGAACAGGTATCCTGGACTCCAGGGCGGGGCACTCCTGAAACAGGCAATAAACAGGTATGAGAAGTTCTGGCTGCCACTGGCCGCCCGGTACCCCAAGGAACAGCTTGCTGCCCCGCTGGACATTGAGTGGGTGTGGCACTGCCACCTACTGTCCCCGCTCAAGTACCAGAAGGACTCCCACACAATAGCAGGATGCATCGTGGACCATAAACTCTACAGTCCCAAACAGAGGCACTCAGCTCTCTCCAAGTCCCAGCACTACTGGAGACAGCTTTATCCTTCAGAGCCTTTTGAAGTGGACTTGAATAGTGGAAATGTCAACCCAAATCTACTTGGACCCTCAGTTTCCTCCTATGACATTGCTTTTGCAGTTTCAAGACAGAAAGCCTTTTTCTATCAGGTATCACTGCCACACTACAAGGACCATAAATATTTGAAGACATGTGTGGAAAGATACAAGAAGTTTATTTACTTGAAGCAGAACAATCCTGAGATGTTCATTGTGCCATGTTACGACATTGACTTGGTGTGGCACTCTCACCAACTGCATCCATTGCAGTACAAGAAGGACTCTGAGCGACTACTGGGCAAGACTTTCAACCATGATGACACTGTAACTGATCGGTCTGTTGGCTCCAAGCTTTACAACTCCGACATGGAGACGAGGGAAGTGTGGCGGACGACCTACCACGAAGCGTTTGCCATGTACGGGGCCATGTACCGCGGTGATCCACCAGAGGGAAAGTTGTATGCCATGACGGATGCTGACCAGTTCTATGCATGTACCAAGTCCTCTGTGGTTAACATTGAGTCAGTGTCAATCACAGGACTGGCTAGAGATGTCAAAAAGTTCAAATTAAAAGTACACGCAGCAGCTGATGAAAAACTAAAGAATGTTATCGCAACTCTAAAGGGTCCGAATCATGAGTGGCAGAAATCTTCACTTATAAGCTACAAGTTTGAGACGAAGGACGCAAACTGCCTCAAGTTCCAGCTGCTTGAGAAGTCAGGGTTTGCCTGTATGTCGTCCACTATGACGCTTGGTAGCAGCAAATTCCTGCTCATGCCTGTGATCGAGTGCTGTGGATCCAGACCCACCAAGCTGAACGAGACTCTTGACCTTGGCAACAACCAGAAGCTTACCTTTGTAGGGAGCGTGGCTCCCCCTGCTCGAGGTCCCTGTCTGCTGTACTTGTCCTCGGGACGGTATGACAACTGCGTCATGCCGGAGAACGTTGAGCAGATGTGGGGGCCGGTGCCCCTTCCTCCTCTACAGCCAGGGGTCGAGAACAAGTGTGAAGTGGCCTCTCATCGGTAGGTTCAAATGGTATTCTGATCCTTCTATGTTTGTTCTTTCAGAACTATGTTTGTTTAACCTCATTATCTTTTAATTTACTTAGATGGTATAACCTGTTTTTGAAAAATTTTATGTGAAAAACTACATAATCTGAGAACAGGTAATATATTCCAGAATGAATGCCTCTTTTTGTAGTTTCACACTATTCCTGTTCAATATTTTAAAAAAAATCATTAGTCAATTTTAGAAAATAATTGTCAGTTTAGTGTTGGTAGGGCAGTTATCCTGTTAGGAATGATATCCAGAGCACTTGAGAAGTAATGATCCTTGTTATAAATTACATGATGTGATTCCCATGTAATGGTTTACTGCAGCCTGGTGAACCACACGGGACAGCAGATGTTCACGGCTCGGATCATCCACAGTCTGCCCCTCCTCACCTCCGCCGTGCATGTCTTCTACCAGGACAAGATGGCTGCCGTCGCTCACCTCATCGGCTCGGACCAACTGCCTCTCCAGCCACAGGTAGGAACTGGACTCACACTGGGCAGTTGCATGGTTCTAGAGGAAATCTTCCCAGTGTTGTCAGTGATATGTAATATATCAATACAACAAACAAATATCCCAAGCTTTTAGATGATTTTTTACTATGGATAACAAGTGTTCTATGATGTATTTGAAATACAAAACAATAGGGATGAAATTTGATATTTCATCCATCTTTCTTCAACAATCAGCAAATCCACATCACAAGTTCAGCAGTGAGGTCACAATATTGTGTTATCATTAGTGTTATGACATCATAGTGTCGTTAGGTCAACCTTTGGGGTTAGAAAGCAGTTTGATCTGCCATAAGCACATGCTGTTATCTGCAAACAAATCAGAAAAGTGATGTTACATCTTCGGGGGTCGACTCCTTCATCAAAACATTATGTTGAGCTGATCAGGTTAGGAGAATCTAGTATAGTATCAAATCAGTATCAGATAAGAGCTGTTTTTAATTTGTGAAAATTGTCTGACATCAGGTGCAGCACCCTAAGAGCTGTATAACTCTGAACCCGCGAGCTGGGGAGCGAGCCGTGCTTATCAAGAACAGTCAGGGAGACTGGGCAGTGGTCAGGGGGCGGTGGACAGGCTACAGGAAGGGCGTGGCTGGTGTCCCTGGTGAGTGGAACACTTAGACTTGAAGATTTGTGATTGAACTTACAATGGTTTATTGGTTGAATGCCCTGTTGATTTGATAAATCAGGGTTATCCAGGGAAGCAATTACCAGGTGTCATTTATTTCTGGACGTGATAGCTCAGAGGTAAAGAATATGACCTGTTGAAAAGTCATTGTAGCTATGCATTGCAGTGAAACCTGCAAGCATCGGTTTAACTATCAAATCATGGGTTGTATGCACTAAGGATGGATATCTCTCTTCATTTCCATATTGCAAAATATTGCGTTACAGAAAAGTGTATTGCAATATGTATTGTGATAAACTTTTCCAATTACAGAGTTTGATCTTTTGACAAAATAACAGCGATAAGCGATGAGCGCTGTTTCAGAAAGGGAGATTTTTTAATAATTGGGTATTAACTTTCCAAATTTGAGTTATTTTCACAACACAATCCAATATTTTGTTTACAACATTCTGTAAAATAAGGTTTGATAAAGTTCAGTTTTGCTGTAATTCTAAATGGTAATTGCTTATTTCAAAATATCCAATATATTGAAGTGTGCATAATGTTGTTTCTGTATTTCAATATTCCGATATACTGAACATCCTTATACTGCACTGAAGTTCAGTGTAGCATTACACCAAAACCTTACTGCCCATTGAACAGTTCTCTACTGAAGACAAAATTGCCGAATCCCTGACAGGATTCAAATTGACGTAGTTGGGGTTTATCGCGCTCTGCGTGGCCGTCCGTTCAAATTTGGTATGGATGTTACCTAGGTATGTGTTGTAGATGTGCCTTTTGGGGGTTTCAAATCCAGGGTACCAAAACATTTTGAAATTTTGGCCCTAAAACGGCCAAATTTCTGACTTTTTTCAGTCTCTGAAGCTTAGCTTGAAACTCTTTTTCTTAAAAACTTCCTATACCAGATGTGAGATTTCCATTTCACACTGATTTGCCTTTAAAGGATATATATATTAGATGGCCATAACATTTTCAAAGTTTGACCAAAAAATAATCAAATGTCCTGACTTCTTCAAATTATTAAATCTATGACTTCTAGAATTCAGTTATTATTTTGTTTAACCTCTGATTAAGGCTCACACTTTATCCATTGACAGTTATTCATTCACATGACTGTAATGTTTGTAATGTCGTCATTGTTATATAATGGCGATGAAATTATAGCGGGGATACTCTTATTGAGTAAATAAATGGAATATGCAAGGTCTCAGACAGGCCACTCAACACACCTTTCGAGCATTAATAGGATCAGAAATCAAATTATGTGTGATATGATCTTGACCCTTTACATGTTGAGACTTCTGGATAAGTCTTTCTTTATTCAGTTACCCATTACCAACATATCTGATTTTCCAAGAAAATGCTGTTTTGAACAGTTCATTGAAAGTCAAAATGCTAACAATGATAATCAGATCAGTCTGTTTCACCTCAGTGCTTTTCTCTTAGATTCCCATTGAGTACACTTTAAGGTTATGAAATTAGGAACAGTCCAAATCTTTTTAGCACTACCTCTATCCTGTAATCGGCCACCATCAACTAATTGATTGTTTTTCCATGTTGCATCAGTTAATTCAGTTAATTCAATATGTCCCTGATAACCTTGAGACAGTAGAGTAATGAAGCTTCTTCATACTGCAGGCACAAGACAGAAGCGAGGCAAGAAGGGAGTTCCTGGCAGCCCGGGCTACCTCTCATTCCAAGTGTACAAGATGTCCACCGGACTCTGGCATGAAGTTAACCTCACTGGCTACCTCAACCAGAACTTCACCCTCACATTTGAGTCCCTATTCATGGATTTAAAAAGTGGCTTCCTGAAAATTGATACAAAACCTTCCAGTTTTCATGAGATCCCAGAGCACATCGCGCTTGCCTTCTCAATCTCTCTTCTTCATGTGTTGTGTCAGCCCCGGCCGCCTGACTGGAAGCCCGGGGATCCCGTACAGAAGACCAGTATTGCTCGGGGATCCAGAGCTGTACAGGGCGTTCCGTCTAACGACATGGCCTTCATCATGGCCGCCGGCTTCATATGCATGACGCCCTCAAACCACTACATCTACCACACGTATGGTGGGAATGCCTGTGCAGGATGTGGAGGGGGAGGGCTGGGGGACATTGACGGGGTGGACACTGGGGTGGATGCAGACCCGGGAGGTGATGGGCTGGGAGATGCCGGGGGTGATGGGGGGGATGGTGGTGGGGCTGATGGAGGTGGTTGTGGAGGTGGGTGTGGTGGATGCGGAGGTTGTGGTGGCTGTGGAGGGGGAGGTTGTGGAGGTGGGGGAGGCGGATGTGGTGGTGGCGGTGGGTGTGGTGGTGGTTGTGGTGGTGGGTGTGGAGGTGGATGTGGGGGTGGGTGAGAAGTGTTTTGAGGTCATTCCTCATATTGTGTTTTATGTCAAACACAAGACATAAAATGATCAACATAGGCTTCTTCCCATTAAAATTTTTACATCTGATAACAGTTTTTGTATCATCTTGGTTTTTTGTGGTCATATATGCTTTCTGCAGCTGAATGATATTACCTACAGGTATAGTGTACCAATTGTTTTGTAAGAGTGTAATAGAACTCTACAAATCTGTATTGTGGTATCTCTCTTGTCAAATAGCTAACAAACACTTCAGTCTACTGCTGTTTGCTGGACCATGGCAACCTCTTCTAACCAACTTGCATCTTCATACATATACCTCATATTAACTATTATTTCTATTCATCTTAGAAGTGTTACATTTTATTCAAGACATTTTGTTATGGCATGTGATGGATCTTCTGCAATCTCACCAACAAAAATTATTTATATTTTTAGTAATCTGTAAGTGATTTATTTTTGCCTTTGTTCTGATTGCATATTATATATCATTCACTTTTTGTTATGTTTATGACATTTTATGTTCTGTTTATATTGTCTTATTCTGACAAGTATATATTTGCAAACCTTCTTCTTACATATTTACTTGTATTTTATATTGTTTATGATATATGGATTATTTACAGAGTTCCCTTTGTTTTAACACTCATTAATGACAAACTGATAGTATATTTTTAAATGGTATTTTATTGTTATCATGCATTTAAGGTGCAGGTGGATCCTAATAATATATTGTGATATAAGTTACTTTGTTCAAATATCAACTTTTAAAGATTCAAGGACTTTATTTCAACTTTATGATTTGTGGGGAGTTGAATTTTACATGACCGTCCTGAGAATAAAATAAAAAACAACAAACTTTCAGTTGTGGTACTCTGATAGTTAAAGCCTAAATGACTTTAAAGATGCATACATTTTGAAGACAATATTTCTTTAATGTGATAAACATGTAAGCTTTGATTGTGAACATTATTCTAAATTTTGTTGTTGTGTTCATTTATTGCAGTTTACTTGTTGGATTTGCATAATACATATTTTTGTTTCTTGTAGTTCTGATTTTACTTGTGCCTTCAACTTGATCAAAACTTTAAGTTTTACATGAATGCACTATTTTTCTACTTTTTAGAACAGTGTTGTTTTCAATAAAAATGAGCCTTGATGTGTATTGTCTTCATGATTATTTTGTTATGATAGGTATCTTTAAAGTGTTTAACATTTAACAATCACAACTTTGTGATACCATATGATGCAAAAAATTCCAGGGAAACAGTATCATTCAAGTTGCACAGTTCATCATCTTGAATATAATTCACAGGTCATATCAAAAAAGTATCTTAACCTATAAACAACATTACATCAGAACGGAGCTTTACAACAAAACCGTTCACTTAACAACACTTTATACCATACAATGATACATCATACCAAAAATCTAGTGCTTCCACATGTCCAAAATATTGGAGGAGGTCAAACTAGACTTGGACCCAAGTACCCCAAATTGTCATATTTACCGAAGAGATCATGACATTGTAATTGTTGTTCAACCAAGATATTCTTCGCACATGCGTTTACTTATGCATGGTCATATACAGAATTTATCGACAACTCAAATTACGGACAATTACATATGAATAAGTAACAGTGACCCCCCCCCCCCCCTTTTAGAGTCCTCGAGTTAAGCTTTAGTATTTGAGTACCCATGTAGCCCTACAAATATGACATCAAATCAAACAACATTCACAAAAACATCACAACAAATCCTGTAACAGTGATGAAGTGCAAATTTTACGAGGAAGAAAGGACATGTTATGGTTTTACCACGTCTTTTTCCTGTGATGACCATGGGTCAACATACATACTAACTTACTAAGCTTGTTTTCAAGCAGGTGTTCCTGATGTTGGTAGAACATCAAAACTATAAATATGTTTAGAAGACAAAACGGAAGATAATAGCAGTGTTTGATTCGTTTTTAACAACCATGTTTATGTTCCTCAGTGTGTTATGACATACTCTCAATCGCAGCTATGGTTGTCAATTGCACAGTTGCTAAGGCAACGCACGAGGAAATGTAAACTCGCCAAGTCCGTGCATATAATACGCCCATTTATTTACAACTAAAACCTTCTTCTCCAGAACAATAAGGCGTAGAAATCTGAAACTTTGTTTACAGACTCCTTGGTTAGTGATGATTATAAATTGTAGCTTTGTTGGCCCTGTGGCCCCTAAAAAGGGCCACAGGGGCCGCGCCCTTAAAACCTATTTTCAGCTTCTTTTCCAGAAGCATAAGGCCTAGAAAGCCGAAACTTTGTGTACAGACTCCTTGACTAGTGAGGATTATAAATTGTAGCTTTGGTGACCCTGTGGCCCTTATTAGGGGCCACAGGGGCCATGCACTTAAAACCTATTTCCATCTTCTTCTCCAGAACCATAAGGCACAGAAAGCTGAAATTTTGTGTACAGACTTCTTGACTAGTGAGGATTATAAATTGTAGATTTTGTGACCCTGTGGCCCCTACTGAGGGGGAACCACATTGGCCACACCCTAAAGCAAAATCAAATGTAAAGCCTGATGAGCTACGGAGCTGATGGATCTATGTTTTTGGACGTATTATCACTGGCAGTACCATTATTCTAAATCGTGTTTGATTTGTAGTACATTTTACATAATTTCAAAATACAAGGAAAAAGTAACAAATTCTGTTTCATTTTTAGCTCATCAGGACTGAAAGTCCAGATGGGCTTATGGCATGGCCCGTCGTCCGGCGTCCGTCCGTCGTCCGTCCGTCCGTAAACTTTTGACACTTTCGACTTCTTCTCACGAACCATACACATTAGAGAGCTGAAATGTTGTGTACAAGTACCTTAGCATATGGAGATTCTAATTTGTAACTTTGGTGACCCTGTGACCCCAAATAGGGTCACAGGGGTCACAACTTTAAAAACCTATTTTCATCTTCTTCTCCAGTTCCAGAAGGACTAGAGAGTTAAAAATGATATGTGCAGACTCCTTGGCCAATGGGGATTCTAATTTGTAACTTTGGTGACCCTGTGATCCCAAATAGGGTCACAGGGGTCACAACCTTAAATACCTATTTTCATCTTCTTCTCCAGTTCTAAAAGGAGTAGAGAGTTAACAATGATATGTGCAGACTCCTTGGACAATGGAGATTCTAATTTGTAACTTTGGTGACCCTGTGACCCCAAATAGGGTCACAGGGGTCACAACCTTAAAAACCTATTTTCATCTTCTTCTCCAGTACTAAAAGGACTATAGAGTTGAAAATGATATGTGCAGACTCCTTGGCCAATCGGGATTCTTAATTGTAGATTTCGTGACCCCATGACCCCAAATAGGGTCACAGGGGTCACAACTTGAAAAACCTATTTTCATCTTCTTCTCCAGTTCCAGAAGGACTAGAGAGTTAAAAATGATATGTGCAGACTCCTTGGCCAATGGGGATTCTAATTTGTAACTTTGGTGACCCTGTGATCCCAAATAGGTCACAACCTTTCAAACTTATTTTCATCTTCTTCTCCAGTTCTAAAAGGACTAGAGAGTTAAAAACGATATGTGCAGACTCCTTGGCCAATGGGGATTCTAAATTGTAGGTTTCGTGACCCCATGACCCCAAATAGGGTCACAGGGGTCACAACCTTAAAAACCTATTTTCATCTTCTTCTCCAGTTCTAAGAGGACTAGAGAGTTGAAAGTGACATGTGCAGACTCCTTGGACATTGGGGATTCCAATTTGTAACTTTGGTGAACCTGTGACCCCAAATAGGGTCACAGGGGTCACAACCTTAAAAACCTATTTTCATCTTCTTTTCCAGTTCTAAAAGGACTAGAGAGTTGAAAGTGATATATGCAGACTCCTTGGACAATGGGGATTCTAATTTGTAACTTTGGTGAACCTGTGACCCCAAATAGGGTCACAGGGGTCACAACCTTAAAAACCTATTTTCATCTTCTTCTCCAGTACTAAAAGGACTATAGAGTTGAAAATGATATGTGCAGACTCCTTGGCCAATCGGGATTCTTAATTGTAGATTTCGTTGCCCCATTACCCCAAATAGGGTCACAGGGGTCACAACCTTAAAAACCAATTCTCATCTTCTTCTCCAGTTCCAGAAGGACTAGAGAGTTAATATTGATATGTGCAGACTCCTTGGACAATGGGGATTCCAATTTGTAACTTTGGTGACCCTGTGACCCCAAATAGGGTCACAGGGGTCACAACCTTAAAAAACTATTTTCATCTTCTTCTCAAGTTCCAAAAGGTCTAGAGAGCTGAAATTATATGTGCAGACTCCTTGGCCAATGGGGATTCTAAATTGTAGATTTCGTGACCCCATGACCCCAAATAGGGTCACCGGGGTCACACCCTTAAAAACTTATTTTCATCATCATCTTTAGCTCCCAAAGGTCTATTGAGCTGAAAGACTGCATGTAGACTCCTTGGCCAATTGGGATTCTAAACTGTAGGTTTTGTGACCCCATGACCCCAAATAGGGTCACAGGAGTCACAATCTTAAAAACCTATTTTTCTGCATTAGATGACAGTCTATGGCAAATTTATTTCTCCTTGGATATTTTAGTGTGGACTTCTTTCACTGTCTGATATTGGCGATCTAGAAAGTGTTGAATAATAATACATTAAATTTTGTTTTGTAATTTTTTTATAGTTTTTTTGCAATAGGTAACATCAGTTTCATTTTTAGCTCATCTTGCCTGTATAAAGCAAACTTGATATAATGCCTGATGAGCTACAGAGCCAATGGCTCTATTTTCTGAATATTCTTCCAAATTGATCACATACAAATCAGATGAAACCTAGTATCTCAATGCTTTTCTGATATCACCCTCGCTCCAGAAGGGTCTTATCAGGTGACATTATGATTTCAGCCAGTGGGGATGAAGCTAGGTAGTTGGAAGGTCACCGACACACACTACTCACCTGACCTCTGGATGCAAGCCAAACGTTCTCTATCTTATTTAAATGAGATCAATCCTTTAGGTTTTCATAACCTGAATGGGATCTTTAATTGACTCAAGAACAGAAACAAAAAATGTATCAAACAACATTTAATTTGACATTGAAAAATGTTTAATGTATGAAGTTGGAGCGGACCTTCCAAATAAAAGTTTGTGAAAAAGAGGCTTGATATCATGCATACAGTTTGAATAGAACACTATCCGTATTTATAAAACCGTAACGTAATCATGATCATAGCAAGGACTTTCTGTGTCTTGTACATAGTATTATTCGAAAACATGTTTTCATAAGAAACTGCCTACTGTTGTTAAAAGTCATATCATTTTAATGTTTAATGTTTTATAAAGAATGTAAATATACATATGTAAAGTGTTTTGCTTTTTATAATTTGATACTGGGCAATCGATTCGGCTTGAATGCACCAATTATTCAAATGTTGATATTAAAACTTGTTTTAAGCACAAATGAAAATTCATGTTACAAATATCTCGTTTAATATCGCCCCTGCACATTGATAAGGCTTCTCTTTTGTTACAATTCGAAAACACAATAATATTTTTCAAGAACACTAGTGTCCCTTAAACTTTGAATAACAATTTGTCAGGTGATTTCTAGGAAATGGTGACGTACACGTGATCCGTTTCGGCTTTGAATGTATTACAAAAAATCCGATCTTTGACGACATAGGAGGCACTGCATTTAGTACTTCTAATTTGAACTCAATAGTCCTTGTCACGCCTCAAGTCTTGACATAGAATGCCGTCTAAAAACTGATTTTATATACAACGTTCAGTATATATGAGTTCATAACACTATACTATTCTCTTTTTGGACAATTCAAAACGGCCAGAATACCGTACATCTCAATAAGTTCATTTTCTGAGTTTCTGCATTTACCATCAATATCTGTTGGAAACTCCATTGCAAACACAAACCTGTCGCTTTTGAACAGTTGTTTTCTGCGTCGATTTACGATTGTCAAAATTGGGAGGTAAACTAATGAAATTGAAAAACATTGTAATTACAGATATGATGCAGATTACGATGATCGCCGACTAGTATAAGTGCCTTCATGAACACATTTAACGTGTTTTCAGTGGACGGATGTTCGATAGAGAATGCTCAAAGTAAATCCACTTTACCTATCGCCTATATATAATATGCATCCCCCGTCGTTATAAACTTTGAAACTTGTGGTTGTGTACGGCAAGGAGAACCATGAGTACCGTTTTGACACCGATTATCGCCGTCCTTCGATAAGTGATGATCCCGGATGGGCACTTGACAGTCTATGGTGTTGGACTCGGTGTTGAATTGTTTTTGCGTTTTCGTTTCTTCGGAGGTTTCCCCGGCAGACATTTCACTCCTAAAAAATGAGACAAAATGCATTTAATTTATACGCATCTAATATGGTCAGTGGCAGATTACATGAGGAAGGGGATGTTCTTTGAAGCAAAGTTATTATTTCATTAGCTGATCTTTTGACACCCAGAAGGCGCACACAAGATGAACCATGTATCCACCAGTTGTGTATGATTGGGTGGTTGTTATATTTGATAACAATTGTTTTTTTACAAAATTTGATTTGACTTGCTTACTTTGCTTTCGTTTTAGCTTGATCTTAACCCCGATTGTTTGGTATATTCTCCAAAGGTTTACATCAAAACGATTTAGGCTTGGTAATACATCTACTCAGTTAAACTCAGTGGGAATATTAAGTTGTTTTGATATTTAGATTAGCTGATAAAACAAAACTTTAGAAGCTTGAGATACAAACCTCCAACCAGATCACAAGCGTGTTGTTCTGAATTACTCCTTGAGCCCAACCCTGTGAAACAGAAGTGACAGGTTATTGATAACGTAATCCAAGCATACGTGTATGCGTACTGTAGTCAATAAGGATCTAAGTATTAGGCCATGCTTTTAAAAGTACCGTCAGAGATCCCCAATACCTGCATATTTCGCATAGCACCCATGCACTTTCGCTTCTTGGTGGCCATTTTGTAAATTGCAATAAGTCAATATTCATGGAAAGATATCATCCTTCGAGCTATCAGAGCTAGCAATGACACGTGTCGACGAATAGGTGGTCAACCAAGCTGGACATTATCTGACAGTGGTCAATCAATTCATTTTGTGTTAGAACTACTTGCTACCTCCAGAATCATTGCAAGCTGTATAAACTACTTACAAGAGAAACAGAAAACGAATCCTTTCCCTCTCCTGGATGAAGACCCAACGGTGAACTCAATCGTGACGGTTCCGCCAGAGAAGTCGAGGTTCTGACCCCGGTGACCTCTGAGGACATTGGTCTCGTTCTGACTGGTGGTGATGATCAACTGGTCAGTGGGCGAGTCCAGATCCACCTCTAGGAAGGTGACCCTGAGCTTCCTGCCCCGGGCTTGCAGGGAGATGCTGTGGATGGTGATGCTGGTGTTGTAGTCCCAGGGGAAGTTGGAGCTGATCCGCACAACGCCGTCCTTCAGCCGCGTCCGGGAAACCCCGTAGAAGTCGAGTAACTTCCCTGCAATAACCACTCATCAGTAACAAGGTCGTGAATACACACCATACGCGAATTCGTATCCCGATCAGGGGCAGTGTTTTGAATTTTTTATCCCTGAGAACGTCGATTCTCACATGACTTGATAAGAAATTTTGTTGAAGAAATTTAATTATTGAACATGATAAATGGATAAATTATTTTCAGATGGACGAGATAGACAGAATAAAAAATCACGCAATACAATTATAATATGATATTCATTGCCGATGAGTTTAAAAGCTTACGATCCGGTATCATAGTGTCACGACATCATATCTACAGTTACTATGGTTTCACCTACTGTTTTTCACACACAAGGCTCTAGATTCGAACACGTCGGGAAAGACGTTGGTGCACTGCTGGTAGATGTTGAGGATGTTGGGGAAGGCGTTGTTCATGACGATGGTACAGCGCCGCGCCCAGTAGCACTCCTCGGCCACCTGTCTGAGCACCTCCTGTTGGAGACCCGAGCACTCGATACTGCCAGAACACTCTCCGTTAACCGTCTTGGAGCAGCGCACGTCCAGGTAAAACATCCTGTCGCTCTTCTTGCGGCACTTCATCTCCAGACTCTTCTGCGGGGTTGGGTACGGGCGGCATTTACGCGTGCAGAGACCTAGGGCAGAGGGAAGGGGTCGTGGTTCATCTGGTAACAGTACAGAGACCTAGGGACAGAGGATGGGGGTCGTGGTCCATCTGGTAACAGTACATATACCTAGGGACAGAGGGGCGGGGTCGTGGTTCATCTGGTAACAGTACAGAGACCTAGGGACAGAGGGAGGGGTCGTGGTTCATCTGGTACCAGTACAGAGACCTAGGGACAGAGGGAGGGGGTCGTGGTTCATCTGGTACCAGTACAGAGACCTAGGGACAGAGGGAGGGGTCGTGGTTCATCTGGTAACAGTACAGAGACCTAGGGACAGAGGGAGGGGGTCGTGGTTCATCTGGTAACAGTACAGAGACCTAGGGACAGAGGGAGGGGTCGTGGTTCATCTGGTAACAGTACAGAGACCTAGGGGCAGAGGGAGGGGATCGTGGTTCATCTGGTACCAGTACAGAGACCTAGGGACAGAGGGAGGGGGTCGTGGTTCATCTGGTAACAGTACAGAGACCAAGGGACAGAGGGAGGGAGTCGTGGTTCATCTGGTAACAGTACAGAGACCTAGGGACAGAGGGAGGGGTCGTGGTTCATCTGATAACAGTGCAGAGACCTAGGGACAGAGGGAGGGGTCGTGGTTCATCTGGTAACAGTACAGAGACCTAGGGACAGAGGGAGGGGGTCGTGGTTCATCTGGTAACAGTACAGAGACCTAGGGACAGAGGGAGGGGGTCGTGGTTCATCTGGTAACAGTACAGAGACCTAGGGACAGAGGGAGGGGGTCGTGGTTCATCTGGTAACAGTACAGAGACCTAGGGACAGAGGGAGGGGTCGTGGTTCATCTGGTACCAGTACAGAGACCTAGGGACAGAGGGAGGGGTCGTGGTTCATCTGGTAACAGTACAGAGACCTAGGGACAGAGGGAGGGGTCGTGGTTCATCTGGTACCAGTACAGAGACCTAGGGACAGAGGGAGGGGTCGTGGTTCATCTGGTAACAGTACAGAGACCTAGGACAGAGGGAGGGGTCGTGGTTCATCTGGTAACAGTACAGAGACCTAGGGACAGAGGGAGGGGGTCGTGGTTCATCTGGTAACAGTACAGAGACCTAGGACAGAGGGAGGGGTCGTGGTTCATCTGGTAACAGTACAGAGACCTAGGGACAGAGGGAGGGGTCGTGGTTCATCTGGTAACAGTACAGAGACCTAGGGACAGAGGGAGGGGGTCGTGGTTCATCTGGTAACAGTACAGAGACCTAGGGACAGAGGGAGGGGGGTCGTGGTTCATCTGGTAACAGTACAGAGACCTAGGGACAGAGGGAGGGGTCGTGGTTCATCTGGTAACAGTACAGAGACCTAGGGGCAGAGGGAGGGGATCGTGGTTCATCTGGTACCAGTACAGAGACCTAGGGACAGAGGGAGGGGGTCGTGGTTCATCTGGTAACAGTACAGAGACCTAGGGACAGAGGGAGGGAGTCATGGTTCATCTGGTAACAGTACAGAGACCTAGGGACAGAGGGAGGGGTCGTGGTTCATCTGATAACAGTGCAGAGATCTAGGGACAGAGGGAGGGGTCGTGGTTCATCTGGTAACAGTACAGAGACCTAGGGACAGAGGGAGGGGGTCGTGGTTCATCTGGTAACAGTACAGAGACCTAGGGACAGAGGGAGGGGGTCGTGGTTCATCTGGTAACAGTACAGAGACCTAGGGACAGAGGGAGGGGGTCGTGGTTCATCTGGTAACAGTACAGAGACCTAGGACAGAGGGAGGGGTCGTGGTTCATCTGGTAACAGTACAGAGACCTAGGACAGAGGGAGGGGTCGTGGTGCATCTGGTAACAGTACAGAGACCTAGGGACAGAGGGAGGGGGTCGTGGTTCATCTGGTAACAGTACAGAGACCTAGGGACAGAGGGAGGGGTCGTGGTTCATCTGATAACAGTGCAGAGACCTAGGGACAGAGGGAGGGGTCGTGGTTCATCTGGTAACAGTACAGAGACCTAGGGACAGAGGGAGGGGGTCGTGGTTCATCTGGTAACAGTACAGAGACCTAGGGACAGAGGGAGGGGTCGTGGTTCATCTGATAACAGTGCAGAGACCTAGGGACAGAGGGAGGGGTCGTGGTTCATCTGGTAACAGTACAGAGACCTAGGGACAGAGGGAGGGGTCGTGGTTCATCTGGTAACAGTACAGAGACCTAGGGACAGAGGGAGGGGGTCGTGGTTCATCTGGTAACAGTACAGAGACCTAGGGACAGAGGGAGGGGGTCGTGGTTCATCTGATAACAGTACAGAGACCTAGGGACAGAGGGAGGGGTCGTGGTTCATCTGGTACCAGTACAGAGACCTAGGGACAGAGGGAGGGGTCTTGGTTCATCTGGTAACAGTACAGAGACCTAGGGACAGAGGGAGGGGGTCGAGGTTCATCTGGTACCAGTACAGAGACCTAGGGACAGAGGGAGGGGGTCGTGGTTCATCTGGTAACAGTACATATACCTAGGGACAGAGGGAGGGGTCGTGGTTCATCTGGTAACAGTACAGAGACCTAGGGACAGAGGGAGGGGGTCGTGGTTCATCTGGTAACAGTACAGAGACCTAGGGACAGAGGGAGGGGTCGTGGTTCATCTGGTAACAGTACAGAGACCTAGGGACAGAGGGAGGGGATCGTGGTTCATCTGGTAACAGTACAGAGACCTAGGGACAGAGGGAGGGGGTCGTGGTTCATCTGGTAACAGTACAGAGACCTAGGGACAGAGGGAGGGGTCGTGGTTCATCTGGTACCAGTACAGAGACCTAGGGACAGAGGGAGGGGGGTCGTGGTTCATCTGGTAACAGTACAGAGACCTAGGGACAGAGGGAGGGGGTCGTGGTTCATCTGGTAACAGTACAGAGACCTAGGCACAGAGGGAGGGGTCGTGGTTCATCTGGTAACAGTACAGAGACCTAGGGACAGAGGGAGGGGGTCGTGGTTCATCTGGTAACAGTACAGAGACCTAGGGACAGAGGGAGGGGTCGTGGTGCATATGGTAACAGTACAGAGACCTAGGGACAGAGGGAGGGGGTCGTGGTTCATCTGGTACCAGTACAGAGACCTAGGGACATAGGGAGGGGGGTCGTGGTTCATCTGGTACCAGTACAGAGACCTAGGGACAGAGGGAAGGGGTCGTGGTTCATCTGGTACCAGTACAGAGACCTAGGGACAGAGGGAGGGGGGTCGTGGTTCATCTGGTACCAGTACAGAGACCTAGGGACAGAGGGAGGGGGGTCGTGGTTCATCTGGTACCAGTACAGAGACCTAGGGACAGAGGGAGGGGGGTCGTGGTTCATCTGGTACCAGTACAGAGACCTAGGGACAGAGGGAGGGGGGTCGTGGTTCATCTGGTACCAGTACAGAGACCTAGGGACAGAGGGAAGGGGTCGTGGTTCATCTGGTACCAGTACAGAGACCTAGGGACAGAGGGAGGGGGGTCGTGGTTCATCTGGTAACAGTACAGAGACCTAGGACAGAGGGAGGGGTCGTGGTTCATCTGGTAACAGTACAGAGACCTAGGGACAGAGGGAGGGGGTCGTGGTTCATCTGGTAACAGTACAGAGACCTAGGGACAGAGGGAGGGGTCGTGGTTCATCTGGTAACAGTACAGATACAGGTATATGTTATGAAAAATATAATTAATGAAAGTAGCAGTAAAAGTAGAAGTAGAACGAGTAGTAATAGTAGCGGTAGAAGTAGTAGCAGTAATAGTAGTAGTAGCAGCAGCATCAGCAGCAGTAGTAGCAGTAGTAGTAGTAGTAGCAGTAATAGTAGTAGTATCATTAATAGTAGAAATAGCAACAGCATCAGCAGTAGTAGCAAGATAAAGTAGCAGCAGTAGTAGCGGTAGAAGTAGTAGCAGTAGTAGTAGCAGAAGCATCAGCAGCAGCAGTGGTAGTAAGATAAAGTAGCAGCAGTAGTAGCGGTAGAAGTAGTAGCAGTAGTAGTAGCAGAAGCATCAGCAGCAGCAGTGGTAGTAAGATAAAGTAGCAGCAGTAGTAGCGGTAGAAGTAGTAGCAGTAGTAGTAGCAGAAGCATCAGCAGCAGCAGTAGTAGTAAGATAAAGTAGAAGTAGCAAGATAAATTAGCAGCAGTAATAGTAGTAGCAGCAGTAATAGTAGTAGTAGCAGTAATAGTAGTAGTAGTAGCATCAGCAGCAGCAACAGTAGTAGCAAGATAAAGTAGCAGCAGTAGTAGCGGTAGAAGTAGTAATAGTAGTAGTAGCAGTAATAGTAGTAGTAGCAGTAATAGTAGTAGTAGCAGCAGCAGCATCAGCAACAGTAGTAGCAAGATAAAGTAGCAGCAGTAGTAGCGGTAGAAGTAGTAATAGTAGTAGTAGCAGTAATAGTAGTAGTAGCAGTAATAGTAGTAGTAGCAGCAGCAGCATCAGCAGCAGTAGTAGTAAGATAAAGTAGCAGCAGTAGTAGTAGTAGTATATATATATATATATATAGTTGCCTAAACGTTCTGTAATTCATATTACATTAATTGGACGCTTTCTGGGCAAAGTCACATTAAATGAGTTGGACTGCAATGACAACCCTATACAAAATGTTCAAATCAACACTAGACGCAAGACGTTTCTTTAACAATCTGATTGATTTAGTTGATACGTGGAGCATTAAGACATTCATCATCATTGCCTTATATTGTCATGGTAGTATATTCCAATAGATGCAATGCTGTTATACAATTAAATACGACCGTCAATGTTCATGTTAGAAAAGCTACTAGCGGTAGGCTATAACGGCGGGAAAGGGAAGCGCTCTTATAATACCTTTGGAGATCTCAGCAAACGCGTGAATCAAGTATCGAGGGTTTCTGAAAGCAAGCCTTTACTTTAGACGCCCATGGTGTACTTTCCTGGGGGAATCCTTATAGAAGCCCATGGGCGTCTATATCATTTCAAAATTTGTCAAATGAAAGTAACCCTCCCTCTCTAAAATACTTAAATTCTATGTTTCCGCCGGTATTTCTTCCATATTTGTGATGACGATTAGGCCTACTATCTATTTTCGTTGTGGAAAGTGCTAATCGCAGTTACAGTTTCAGTTCTGAAACAACATAGTTTTTCAGTCAGTATAAGAGTTCCCATACGCTCCGTTTGCTTGAGTAATTGCAATAGTCCTATAAAAATATGTCCTTCATTTATTTCTTTGTGATTTGTATTCTATGTGAATGCCACTTTTAAGAACTTACGAAAACAAGTCTACCGTATTTCCTTTAATAAGCGGCCGGGCACTTATTTTTTCAGCACCCCTTTACCCCCCGGCGCGTATTAGAGGCCCGGCACTTATTGGAAGAAATGTATTTAAAGAAGAAGAAATGTATTTTATTAAAGTGTCACACTGCATACAAGCAACACACAATCACATATATATATCACAACAAATAAAATGTATGCTGTCCGGCCAGTAATGGCCTATGAGACACTAATTCTCTAAAAACGCTTCCGCGTTAAAATATATATTAAAATAAGTTAAGATATGTTTCATATGCTTAAATATTAATAAATGGCTTATAAAAATGACATACGCCGTAAATACATTTTTTGGAGAAGTGCGGCAAGTGGATTGTGATACTCTTGATTTTGCATTAAATATATTAGTTGGGCTACAGGTGATAACCAGAGGAATGAGGGGTCTGAAACAGATACAGAATGCCATAACTCATACCTTAAATCTGAATATAAGTTACAACAGACTAGAAAGTGAACTTCGTCCTCTACACTGTGGTTATTGCAAAATTTACATATACGTTCTTCTAAAGGAATTACAGGGCGAGAAAATCTGCCTAATTCTATTTGTAACGGTAAAGTGCCACTGCGAAATTTACTAAAGATACTGCGTTGAGACCTGTTGGGTAAAGTAGTAAGATATTTTTCCGCCGATAATGTGTTCTTAAAAAGACGATAAGTGCGAAGTTTATTGCCGTTGATTAGCCTTCTATCATTCCAAAGATTGTCAAGCCAATAATTAAAATCCAATGACAACAAAAAAGATTTTGCAGTACTAAAATCCTGAGAAGATATGTCATAAAGGTTTGGAATAGGTAACTGTAATGAATTAAACAATGTTGCTGTGTTGTTTTACCATGATTTTTTAAATTTAACAGACCATTTGCTAATGGCATTGGGTATTAAACTGGGGGTTGCTGAATGCAACTTACGCCAAAAACGTAAAGTTTCAATTTTGTGCTTTGTGAATGGTAAAGTCCAACCCATATCCCCTCTAACTGCTAGGTTTGGGGTCTTATTACAAACACCAAGAAAAAATCTACAGGCACGATTTTGTACAGCATTTATACAACTGAATTCCTTAGTGCCCCAAATTGCTGAACCATAAGACAATATGGGCTGGACCAAATTATCATAAAGTGTATTAAAAACACTGTAATCAAAACCACCAACAGATTTAAATTTACATATCACAACACCCAATGCACGACTAGCAGACTTAGCAATTTCTTTGGCAGTGTAATGTAAATCTAAATGTTCCTGGAGCCAAACACCGAGATATTTATAAGCATGTGTATAACAAATGGTTGTGCTGCCAATACTAAATACAAACTCAGATTGTTTGAAAGAAGCAGGACGATAATGAACAATTTTAGTTTTACTACTATTGACAAACAAACGCCAACGTTCACACCAGTTTGATACACAGTCTAGCATACGTTGTAAGGAGTGCTCATCAGGAGCTAACAAGGCAATATCGTCAGCATATAACAAAATGCTCAGCATTGTTTCATCAATGCGCACGCCACAACCTAGATTATTAATTTCATCAACCAAGTCATTAATGTAAACAGAAAAAAGTGTGGGTGACAAAGTACATCGCTGACCCACACCAGAGGTAACATCAAAAACATCAGTGAAACTATTATTTACACGGACACGGGCAACATTATTTTCATACATAGCCTGAATAGCAAACAGAAATTTACCATCAACCCCAAGCATACGTAATTTATACCATAAACAATTACGATTTACTTTATCAAATGCCTTTAACATATCGATGTAGCAGACATACGTTGATTGCTTAGAAAGTTTCCTATTATGAATAACAGAATATAAGCTATAAATATGTTCTTGTGTGCTTCTACCCGCACGAAAGCCGTTCTGTTCATCGGCTAGCATGTTGTTGTTATTGGAGACCCGGCGCTTATTTCTTTCATAGAAAAACTGAAGTTTGTTTTAAGCCGTCTTTACAATGAATACTTGTAAATGTTTACTTAGGAAGCATTTATCAAATGGTTAGGACCCGGCGCTTATAAGAGACCCGGCGCTTATAAGAGGCCCGGAGCTTATTTTTTCTACTACCCTTGACCCCCGGCGCTTATTGGAGACCCGGCGCTTATTAGAGGAAATACGCTATATGTTTACGAGATAAGCCCGCGTCCGGGTTTCTATATATATTTTATCTCAAAGTTTTGTTTTAAAAAAAATATCTTTTTTTCATTGAAACTGCTTTAAGAAAATCCCTATAACATTTGGTCAATTACGAACACCGTGTTACACCACCATTTTATGTGCTTACTAAACCTTAATAAATTTATGAATCTTAAAGAAAACATCGAAATATCATTACAATAAAAGGTATTTTGACAAACAGTATATATGGTTTATGAATATTGAAGTGTTCAATTCCTGGCGTGGTTTCAGTGTTTTACCTCTCTACTTTACTGAACTCAGAAGCATTGAAATGGTTCTTTTTATTAAAATAATCATTCTGTGTGTAACTTTAAAACTGGCATACTTTATCAAGAAGACATTGAATTGGACATATTAATCGACGAATTGTTTCCTCAAGGCTACCTGTAGTTTCAGGTGGAAACATCCTACTAGAGAGGAGAGCTCATCTAACAGCCCCCCCCCCCCCTCCCCCCATCTCCCCCCTCTCCCTAGTGACCCAAGCACAACTGCTGTGTGTACACGAGGAAGAACAAGAGGGAAGTACAAACAATAATATGAGCACTCACCGTCTATTGCGTCGATAGAAGCAAATAGTAACACCAGATAAACGAGGGGATATACTTCCTCCTGTCCTGCCATATTTTCCTTGCTCTTTAAAACTACAACCTGATGCTTTTCAAATTATTGCAATGTTTATCTTTATTTCCTAATGGCCACTATTCTAATTTGGTACATTTCGAGAGTTTATACGCCTGTCAGTTATTCTCTATTAACACGTGTGTGTTTATATATTTTGCTTAATCTCCCCGTGTTTTATCATATATCTATAAACATCCTATGAATGTTTAGGCTGGGGTGTCATCCATTCAGGGACCGTATATCACAAGCTATACTGAAGGATTTAAAAAAATACATATATTGAATACACTCAAATATATTCCTTTCTTTTTATGTTAAAATATCTACTAGCCACTAAAGTAGCACATTTTAGAGTAAATTTATGTCTTTATATTTTAAAAAAATGATTATGCAAACATACCGAATGGTCAAGCAGCTCTATACCTATTTTTGATAATGGAAGAATCAATTATCAAATCTAGCAAAAACTTTCAGCGACCATTTTAGTGTGAACGGTTTTTAGTCACATGCGTCAGGAAAATGGGTTCACGTAGCTAACGTTTGTTGTACTGTTCATGGGATACTTCCATCTCTTCAAAATTGCTACGGTCCTTTCAAATCTTAATGATATTAGTATTTAGTAATATGCATAAACGGGCAATTAATTCACTTCTTCATAAACCGCTGCTTGCTGTAAATGAGAAACTTGTTATCGTAAGTTTACACACACGGTTGCATGAAATAAAATGCATAATGGATTTGAGACGGTCCCTGTAGAACCGTAAACCTTGAATATCGACCTTTCTAAACTAGTTAGTCGGTTATCCTGGTTGCAAGCAGGTCAAGGCAAAAACTTGACTTACGCCAATGTTATAAATTGAAATGTAATCAGGATGAACCTGTTATATACTTCTGTGAGCTTTGATATATATTTGTCAGGTGTTTGGAAATGTGACGTGGGGAGTCAGCTTTGAACATGATCGAAGCTAAATTTTGAAGACAACAAAGATGTTTAATTGAAAAAAATGTTTTTGATCCTTGATAAAATGGGTCTAATAGATGTCTGATGTAAACACCAACATAAAATCTTCTGATGATAAATCGCGTTACTTAAAGGCTAGATGTGTAAGGTTAGGTTAGATAAGACAGGAGTCCTGAACAGGACAGCACTTTATTACGCTCAGGCCGATATCCTCGGCACATGAGGTACAACATGACAGAAAATGCATCATACAAGTGATTAGCCGGAAGATTTTAGTTTGCATTATGATTTTAGAAAAATACTAGGTTTGTTTATTTTTATCACCTATTTACATATGAACAATGTCTGATTTGTAAACATATTTGGTCTCTTTGAAAACTATATAGGTATATACAAAGTTCTTTCTAAGGTAAAATATTCACATTAAAAAAATGTAATGGAACTATCGGATATCAAAAATCATTGGTACGACATATTGTTCATCTTCTTATTCATCTTTCCCTTTTCCCTACAAGACAGAACAAATGAGTGCAATAATAAGTCGCACGCCTATCAATAACAGAGATTATGAGACCGACAACCCAACTTGACAGGTGCAATGCCGCTCAGGTGTGTTGAAGTACAGATGAGGATCATGACGTCATCCATACGAGGAAGTAGATTTGATTGGGTGACGTTGGTAGCCCGGATGTACATACCCGGTATTCCCCAGTGACATCACCATCCACTCGAGCTTATGTTATGTACGCGATTGGCTGTACTAGGTTTACAAGTAAGACCCTTAACAAAACGGCAATGGAACATTGTCTGAGTTTCGGAAGTCTTCCGTTCTGATAAGGATAGATAGGGCAGTGACATGAGGAAGATAAAAGAACAGGCTTTATGAGGTCGAGTGACAGGCCCAATTTCATCGAGGAAGGAAAATGCTGCTGGACTAAAGGGTATATTCGTATACTGACAAAAATATCAAGTGATTTTTTAAATGAATCAAAATGTTTATGGTGATATATTTTCTTTGTGCACATGTGACATATAATATGAATGATAGAATTACAACATCACTACCGAGTATATACTACTCAATAGAAGTTTAGGATCAAACATATATATATATATATTTTATTTATATATATATATATATATATATATATATATATATACATGTATAATATACATATATATATTTTAAATAAGGAGAGTTGGTTTCTCACGTGAAGAAAGGTTGTATATAAGAAAGAGTAAACATCAGATGGTTCGGACTGGATCAATCTTCTTTAATACGATGAATTCATTTCGACCATTATGTGGGTCTTGTCAAGTATGATTACAAATGGAAGGTAACATGTACTTATACAGGAACAAAATAATAAATCAATTCATATAATCAACACATAGTTGTGTGCTCAGATTGACAGTTAAGAAATCAGTCATGTGTTGTCAATCACGTAATGATTGCCCCAAGCACTAATTGCCGGGTGCAGTTTGAATACAATAGAGTCAGTCAGCAATGACGAATCCGTGTTGTCTTATCAATCACTTGATGGTCAGAGAGGTGTAATTAAACAAGCATGCTAATATATCACAATGGTAATCACTTCCTCATGTGAGCTAACTGTTCATGTCCCACTGTTTAGTGTTGGAGAATATTTTTTGATAAAAAATGTTTCTTTTGTTTCAAGATTCATAGTTTTATTTTCTGATTTTGCATAAACCTTGCCAAGATCAAGTTACATTATTCTGAAAAATTAAAGTGGTGATTGGTTGTTGTATTATTGTAAGCCAACTGGTCAAATTTTAGAATCGGTCTTTTAGTCAAAAGTCACTAGTTCAAAAGTACGTATGATCTACTCTCTCAAAGTATATGGAATAACGATTTCATTAAGGTTAGAAATAAGAGCGTTTTATACAAAAGATGGGTAAAGAATGGTATAATATTTGTTAATAATTTATTGGATGAGGATGGAAGAGTTTATTCCAAAAGAATCGTGTACTGTATATTCTCTTGATATCAACTAGTCTAAGTAAACCTAGCCTCAATAATACTCGCTATACTCCCATAGCGAGATAGTAAGAGGTCGCGTCAGCCGACCTTTCGGCGACCAATGGCCCTTCAACATTATATGTGCGAAAGGAGACTATTGCGGCATTGTAAGCCGAGCCCTGATTGGTAAATTCGATAGGTCGGCTGACGCGAGCCCTTACTACACCTAGCTAGACTCAATATGGGAGATTTACTGAGGCTAGGTTTACTTAGACTGGATATCAACTTTCTCCATTCTGCCATTTTAAGGGTATCAAACGTGCAGTTCTTTATTATGCTAACTCAATTGATGTTACTTTATCCGATTGTAAGCTTCACAGCCCCGTGTACCCTTTCATAGTCAAATGTACAAAAACTCTTTTGGGTCATCCGAAAATTTATAATATGTTACTTGACTCACATTTTGTTAAACTCCCTTGCTATGATAAATGGGAACAAGTCACTGGTTCGCATTACACTGATTCAGATTGGGAATGTTTAGCACTATTGCCAACAAATATACCCCTAGCACTGATCTAAAATGGCTTCAGTACCGAATCATCCACAGAATACTCCCAACAAAACATTTCCTTTACAAAATAGAATACATGTATGTTGATACCCAGCATTGTACCTTCTGCAATGCAGCTGACGAAACTATTTATCATATGTTCTGGGAGTGTAGCAAGGTGAAAAATATATTGCAAGAGATTAAAATTTATATATAAATGTTAAATATAATAATGTTTTAAATGGTATCATTATGTTAGTTTAGAATATTATATACTTTTTTAGTAAGAAACGTTTTATCCAAAATATCATATTTATCAAGAGACAAATCACACAATATTACAATATCACAAAATACATAAATTATACATTAACCAAAACCAGGAAGCATATTTCCTAAAATTGTGGTCTATTTTGCATGTTCTATTTAAATTAGTACTAGACTTTTCTGTATGAACGATGTACCAACAGTTTTTATTTTTATGGAATTACTTGTATATATTACCATGTATGTTATCCTGTATGCATGCCTGAAAAAAGGCAAAATAAAAAAACATACTCAAATGAAATGGCCTCATAAGAAAATATGGTCAATTTTGTCAATTTTAACTGTAAAACCCCTTTTTCACGAGACCGCCTTGCTCGTTGTTTTTTAATGTGACATATGCTTTTTCCACAGGTTCTGCCGTCAGGATATACTGAATCCATTTAAACAAAATTTCTGCTTAAACAGTTCAATTAATATTTTTTCTATGCATAGATACATGTCGGACAGAAGTAGGGTTGACCCTTAACTTCATTTGAGTACTATAGATTATTACATCGAGGACATTTCAAATGAGTCTTCACGTTTTTAAGCAATTACTTATGTCATATATATGTGTGAGATTCCTTTTTATCCATTTAAAAAATGTTGTTAGTTGCCCGGCAAGAAACACGAGAAGGACTATTCCGCTGGACAAACTCTGGTTTTGTTTACAAAATCGCATGATAATCTCGTGCAGCTCAACGTTTTCTTGAATGTACAAGAGATCGTCACACGTGCTGTTTGTGCAATGTGAGGCGTAAGGTCGACTCTGTAAGGTCCAATCGACCTTGCACAGTTGCACGGGAACTGATAAAACAATTCTTACATAATAAATCCTTGAACATGATAGCACCTCTGCAAGCTTCGTTTTAACACAGTTCAAACAGCTGTCCAGTTTGCACTAAAACTATCAACATCGTCTTTTGAGCGATGCTAATAATACAAGAAAAAGGTAGCAAATGTAGCAACATGTGAACGACATATTTAAATTTCTGCTATGAAATAATTGGACATGGATTGTTTAATACAGTAATTTGCAATATTCATATCTGATCATTGTTTAAAGTATGTTTTGTTTTACTTTTATGTGTTCTTTTCAGATCTATTAGTCTTGGTTACAAAGTGCTCAACCACAGAAGCACTTTGTTTAATTAGCCTAGTATAATTAGCTTTGGCTTTTTAGTTTGACTATTTATTCATAGATGCAAAACATTGTAAAGATAATCGTGTGAAATGCCGGAGAGGATCGTCTCCATTCAACGTTACATCGCCCTAATGATATCAACATAAACTGTTACAGTTTTCCTCTAACTTATTTCCGTTACTTTTTCCTGTTTACCTGGTATTCCATGTGTACGTGCGTATTGCGTGTTGCGTGTTGCGTGCTGCGTAATGTCCGATTCCATGTACGCATAATAGTGTGACGTGAGTTATTGACATTCGGTGCATTATGACTATTTGACACTTTGCACTAAAATGGTAGAAGTTGATCTATTTTTCGCGTAATGCGCGATGCCTATATTTGGTCTGCGTATACGCGTAGTGCGTATTCGGACACGCGTTGCTCATCACGCTTTATGCGCTCATGGAATCAACTTCGTTGCGTTACTTGCTACCAAGAAAAGGAAGTAGTATTCAGCCTGTGAGCATTGACCATGACGTCATTGTATACTCAACTGTTAACCAGTATTCATATTCAGTGTTACAAGCAAGAGAACATCCGTGTGGTAAGGTGTTATTGATGAAGTCGTTGACGTTGAAAGCAGATATGAAGGTAAAATAATTAAAGGGACAAGAGCACGTTTTTTGACAATCTTATATTTATATTATTATATTATATTCCCCCTTGAAACGTGCTACTGCCCCTTTAACACAAATAAATAAGGACCAAAGGAGTGTTTAAAGCCGGCAGATGAAACGAGTCCATCAAACTCTTCAGAAATTTTAAAAGTCTTATGTCAATTGATACACAGTGGGCGTGGTCATTTACAACGATATATCATGTTTTTAATAAAATGTGTGATGTAACAAACATTTAGATGACTACCATTTCATCAGCCGACCCTGTGCCAACTGATTCTGCAAATACTTCGAGTCTACCTTATGCCAATACAAATCAAATGGTGAGCTTGGACAAAGCTGAGAGAAACGGTTCCATTGAAGACTTTGACGTTTCCGTGTCGCAACGTCGAAAACGCTTTAGACTGTGTGAGGAATGTATGATGACCCGACCAGCCTATATTGACGAAAACCTGAAACCTGATGGTAAGCTGTTGAGTCCCTCCGTGTATAACCTGTTCAATCCTGTGCTTGACTCCGAACTCCTACCATATCATTTACCGATCTTGAATGGCGTACACGTTAAGAAATGATCCGTGTGGATCCACAGTCAGCCTTATCATAGAAAACCTGTTTGAGGCTGCGCTTATCACCCGCTTTTACACATCATCAATTAGCAATACGTTTTCAAATTATCAACAAATAGCGAACCAGTCATCCGTGGAGGATGAAACATGGCTCTGAGGTTTTCTGCTTTCATAATTATCTGAAAGGGGGGATCATCCATTACATATCCAAACATTGCAAGTGATCACCTTTTTTATTTTACACATGATAGATGTAACATGTTAACAAAGATATGATCACAAACATCACTGAAACTAATCAGTTATTTAAATGATGGTATTTATCAATGTTAACTGAAATAACTAATGTCTATGTAAACCTAGCCTCAATAGTACTCGTTTCCCTCCGATATTCAGTCTAGCGAGATGTAGTAGCAGGTCACGTCAGCCAACCTTTTGCCGACCTATGACCCTCAAACGTTATATGTGCTAATGCATACTATTGCGGCTTGGTAAGACGATCCCTGATTGGTCAATTCGATAGATCGGCTGACGCGACCCTCTACTACGTCTCGCTAGACTTAATATCGGAGTGAAAGAGGTATCATAGAGGATAGGTTTACTTAGACTGAGCTCGGTTACATTGATAACCAATTCGTCAATGGCTGATAGTAACAACTGGTTCACTATTCCACTCTTTCGTAATATCACGAGTCACGATATAAACTCTTTGTGAATCACATTTCAAACTTTCTTGCTTCGTTTTTTGCCCTTTCGTTTTCTTCCTTCTTTACTTCTCCTCCTTTTCCCACCTTTGGATTTAGATTTTTTCTTTCTCTTATCACCCTTATTCTTCTTGCGTCCTTTCCGTTTCCTCGCCGTCACTTCTGTAAAGGAATCATATAAGTGTTCATAGTAACATTTATTGCTCTTAATCAACAACTGTTTTTTGTAGAAACAAACTCTAGCATATCAGCATTGATGCATAGCGTTTAAAATGATATTTAAAAAACGGATTAGAATATTGTATTGATGTGCATTATTATAAATGCAGTACGTGGGAAAAACGGATTTCGTTTCAACTGTGTCGCGCATAGTATCAACTAATCAAAATATCCCTTTTGATATACAGTGCACAGTCTATGCCATTATAATTCATATCAAGCATTTGGGTAATTCACCACTTATCAATCAATGAAATACGTTTTTATCGATAACAATCTAACTAGAAACTTACTTTTGCAAATGTCTACACTGGACAAATCTTCATCGGCACTTGCCCCTGTAATACAACCAATCGATAAATACAAACGTTTAAGAAATCTTTTTAGAATTACCACACTCTAATTTACACACGGAAATTATTTATAAGTTCAGGTTGTCTCAAAACAATGATAACATTTTGATAGCAATATTGTATTGTAAAGAATTAAAATACAATGAATGATGTTAGCATTTTTGGATTTTTCGTTTTGAAGGTGTTTTTGGTATTTTGATGTCCCAAGTTTTGTCTCAACAACAATTCTGCCTTGCCAAAAATATCATTGTCATTCTTAAATGCGAACGGATGGCAGTTTAGAATATTCTCTTAGCAAATAGTCGATTTTAAACAATTCTTCAAATATCTCCAATACAAATAGGTAATGCCCCATGTATTAACCTCGGTATACCGTCTCATACCTCAACCATATTATCCTCTCTCTGAGCACACAGAATAGTTTATCCTATAATAGATAATGTTGGCCATTTTACGATGAACACCCCTTAATCAATAGCGTAAGGTAAACGGTTATTGGCAGCTTAACCGAACGTTGTACGCAATGAATTCTTTTACTGTTTAAAATTGATTGCCTTGCACTGAGGAATAGTGTTTACATTTCGTAATGTGTCCCTTTTCCCCTAACAATGCGTACTCAAGAGCCATTGAAGAGGAGATGCAATGCATTTATTGTTAGGAATGCCAGATCATTATCTTTATTAACATAGCCTATCGGAATGCAATGCTCATATGATAGATACAATATACAGATGACGATATCATTGCTGATAACCTATACTACTGCTAGATATGAAGCACAAGATGTGTTCTATGTGAAACTAAGTAGTGTGCCAATGGATCAAAGCAAAGTTTTTACCTCGAGACGATGGCCCTAATGAACCTCGAAAAATGTGTCCCATTGTCGTTACCCTTGCGAGGACAGAGAGGACAATCTTATAATCCATCAATACCACTGAAAGGCGTAAAAACGTCAAACGACAAATACTGAAATACTTACAGTAGAAACACAATAGAAAGCCCCGTCCTGTTGAGGAGGCGTTATCAGTGTTGAAGATGAGAAGAAGACCAGACCCCGAGGAAGCTTGTAGGACCAGTGGACTCCCTTCAGGAGGAGTGGCTGCCAGATCGGTGAACTCCCCCTTCCCGTCCTCGGGGTCCATCAACCCCACCTGGTCAAAGCTGTCCATGTCCAGCACAGGTACGCCCAGGTAGAGGGTCCGTCTGTCGGACGTCTTGGGGCGGAGGGTCATGTTGAGCATGAGTCCGGGGGAGTAGTGCCAGGGGTAGGTGGCGTGACTGACCAGTAGCCCCTGGTCAAGCTTCAGCTCGTCCACACCCATATCAGCCCCATTCCGGTTCACAGCGATGAAGATTTCTGTGGACATCATTTCATTTCCTGTTAAGTTTTATTTTCAATCAAGGTTCAATCCTAACAAAAGCTAGTTTTCGTTTTTTAAAAACGATAAAACATAAGTCGTCATTATCAATAAGTAAGGATGGTTGTCCTATAGAAAATGCAGACGGTCCTTAAGGGACCCTAGTATATAGAAGGACGGACTCTTTGATCTTGTTATTGCTTTAACCGGAAGTTCAATTGTATGCTTGGAAATGTTTTGACTTGTTATAAGCCTGGTCCCTGCTTGTAAACATTGTCATTAATGCTTGCTAGGTTATCACGTACATGTTTCAGTCCTGATATATTGAGTTATTGATATTGGTGTTTACGACTCGTTTAAAGTTAATACCACTAGGTCATCTCATCCAACGCGAAAAAAAACAAATATCCTCGTTGGTTAGACTTACTTTTCTTGACACAGAGGTAAGAAAGTTTGAGGGAGGATGGAGTTTTCCCGATGCACAGGGCATTCTGTGTCTTCACTATAGGAGCTCTGTTGCTGAAACTGATCGTGCAGTTCCGTCTGGAGTAGCACAGGAGAGAGTCTGTCAACACTTGGGGCTGGAGACCGGAACAGGCACTGACGTCACATCCGGTTCCGTTATACGTGTTGATGTCGAGGGTGTATATGACGTCTTTAGAGCCACATTTGAGTCTAACGCTTGAGCTCCGGTCCGTCACGTCGACACACTTCTCGACACCTGGATTGTTGGATTTTGTGTTCAATATGTGTTGTTTTATTTTAAATTATTCATTATATCAAGTTGATTTAGTGCAGACTTAAATTGTTTTTAAAGGTCATGTATTTTTTTCTTGAAAAAGAAAAGAATAATTTTATAAACACGTCACGATTTTTCAGACACGATTCCCGTGATTATTTTGGAATTTCGGACCTTGAGATTGGATAACGGACATTATCCTACCTCATGTAAGAATCTCGATCTATGATTGGTCCACGTGACCCTGAATAAATACTCTCTTGAGCGGGGAAATAAATCATTTATACCCCGGCACATAAAAAGCATGAAAAAAGCGTGCAGATTGAAAGTCTTGAAATGTACAATGTATGCTACCTCGAACACATGATCAAGCTGGTTACTTTTGATCAACCGATATGTAGCTTTAAACAAACTATAGCAAAATGACTTACGCAGTTTTTACTCTTTATCTTCATATTATATGCGTTTTGTTTAAACATTCGGTAGGATAAATTCGTTATACCATTCAGAGACGGGGTACATGGGGAGATAACCGCCTCTCGCTAGGTGTTATGCAACTCGCCTTCGGCTCGTCGCATAACACCAAGCTCGAGGCGGATATCTCCCCATGTACATGTAAACTACGAATTGGATTCACCGGTACATGTAGCTATGATAACTTCATAACGCGACGTAAAACCTTGCTCACATGGTCTGATCGTGCTACCGATGTTCTCAAAAACTTTTCATTATGGCTTCTTACTTACAAACAATAGTATAACAGCCCTTGTAACTAGTTGATAAAAGCGCAGCGTGAACAATCGAAAGTTCAGAGGGATAAAACTTGGCTCCCTCGTTACAACCGGCAAATTGTTTCTATTATCCGCGGAAGAATTTCAAGACAAAATATTTTATTCTTGGGTATTCCTAAAGTTAAACATTATCACGGTTAACTGCACGCTCAAAAACGTCATTATGACTACTTCCAGTATTTCGGAGTACTTATTTCAGTCGCTTTAATTTTACGGGATTCGAACCAACCTCTTAGAGTCATCAATCTACCCTCGTTACTAGCTCTAAAATCTAAATCATCAACCAACTGGACTCCCCTTGACTAGGACCAATAAACAACTGAACAGATGTAAAGTCCTTAGTATAAGACACAGAGTATGGTTCATGATATTAGGTCCTTAATAACATGAACTCTCGAAAAGCAAGTCTACATCTGTAGACAAGTATTAACCATTTAGCTAAGGCTCCTATTTTATTATGAATATAATACTAATTTAACAGAATTATTTTTCAGAGACTGAGTATAAGTCTATAAAATTCCTGTTGGTAAACAAGACAACCTTGGGCTGGAATAATGTAACAGACTCGTCCCGGATCCTGGATTGATTACCCAGCTAGTGCGATCACATAAACCACAACACACTGGCACTGATGAAGAACTGTATCTACTTAACCTTCTTTCCATTCCCCTTTCTGGTCTGACATCTACATATGACCTTTGACGACTTTCCCTTCTCATCACTATGTAATGAACGTCTTCATATATTAAAGATATCACCAAGCATACTCGTTTAGACAGAGGAGAGATATGCATGCAACCTTCTAGACTAGTATTCAGTCTATGAAATAATAGTTCCACAAAACATTCATATATCTAAAATAGAAAACTAGTCTCCGACACTATGCACTTAGATCTAGACTTGCTAGGTTATGTTCAGGACAACATATTATCAACAACAGTCTGGATGTAAGACAAGCACCGTACCTGGTTTTAGACGTATGGAGTTCCCCTTCTTGGCGCGCACCGGGAAATCATGCAGCAACGTTATTATTCCACAAATCAGTACAACATGGCTGACGGAATTCATTCTTTTAGATGCTTTCCATACAAGTGTAAATGCAGCTTGATTCACAGTGAACACTGAAGTGTTTCCCTCAAGGTTGCCTTGCTTGAAGAACCTGCGTGATCAGGAGTTTGATACCGTGACGAGAATCCAGTCCAGACCTTGCTCACAGCTAGGAGCTGTGTATATTGCATTAAGCATTCGTAAGCATAATTGAATAACGCCTCATACTTTTTTATTTCTATGTTGTTCATATTTAAACTTTTGACATAATTGTAACTATTCATCATACGATAATATTATGAAGCTGAATAATAAAAATAGAGCCATTGGCTCTGTAGCTCATCAGATCTCATATTTAATCTCTTTAGGGTGTGACCAATGTGGTTCCCACCTTCCTAGGGGCCATATGCCTACCGGGCCTTTCAGGCCAGATGAGCTAAAAATGACATGAAAAATATATTTAAAAAATACTATATTTTACCATCATGTTACATAACAATAAAATAACATGTGTCAGAGTATACTTAGTTTGATTTATTTCATTAAAAAAACGTGCGTTTAGGGACATATAAACGATAAACGAAAATGATACAAAACTGTTCTACAAGTACAAGTGATACATCAAATTGAAACAAAACTGTTCTACAAGTACAAGTGATATATCAAACTGAAACAAAACTGTTCTACAAGTACAAGTAATACATCAAACTGAAACAAAACTGTTCTACAAGTACAAGTGATATATCAAACTGAAACAAAACTGTTCTACAAGTACAAGTAATACATCAAACTGAAACAAAACTGTTCTACAAGTACAAGTGATACATCAAATTGAAACAAAACTGTTCTACAAGTACAAGTAATATATCAAACTGAAACAAAACTGTTCTACAAGTACAAGTGATACATCAAATTGAAACAAAACTGTTCTACAAGTACAAGTGATACATCAAATTGAAACAAAACTGTTCTACAAGTACAAGTAATACATCAAACTGAAACAAAACTGTTCTACAAGTACAAGTGATACATCAAATTGAAACAAAACTGTTCTACAAGTACAAGTAATATATCAAACTGAAACAAAACTGTTCTACAAGTACAAGTGATACATCAAATTGAAACAAAACTGTTCTACAAGTACAAGTGATATATCAAACTGAAACAAAACTGTTCTACAAGTACAAGTAATACATCAAACTGAAACAAAACTGTTCTACAAGTACAAGTGATATATCAAACTGAAACAAAACTGTTCTACAAGTACAAGTAATACATCAAACTGAAACAAAACTGTTCTACAAGTACAAGTGATACATCAAATTGAAACAAAACTGTTCTACAAGTACAAGTAATACATCAAACTGAAACAAAACTGTTCTACAAGTACAAGTGATACATCAAATTGAAACAAAACTGTTCTACAAGTACAAGTAATATATCAAACTGAAACAAAACTGTTCTACAAGTACAAGTGATACATCAAATTGAAACAAAACTGTTCTACAAGTACAAGTGATATATCAAATTGAAACAAAACTGTTCTACAAGTACAAGTGATACATCAAACTGAAACAAAACTGTTCTACAAGTACAAGTGATACATCAAACTGAAACAAAACTGTTCTACAAGTACAAGTGATACATCAAACTGAAACAAAACTGTTCTACAAGTACAAGTGATACATCAAACTGAAACAAAACTGTTCTACAAGTACAAGGGATACATCAAACTGAAACAAAACTGTTCTACAAGTACAAGTAATATATCAAACTGAAACAAAACTGTTCTACAAGTACAAGTGATACATCAAACTGAAACAAAACTGTTCTACAAGTACAAGTGATACATCAAACTGAAACAAAAATGTTCTACAAGTACAAGTGATACATCAAACTGAAACAAAACTGTTCTACAAGTACAAGGGATACATCAAATTGAAACAAAACTGTTCTACAAGTACAAGTGATACATCAAATTGAAACAAAACTGTTCTACAAGTACAAGTGATATATCAAACAGAAACAACACTGTTCTACAAGTACAAGTGATACATCAAATTGAAACAAAACTGTTCTACAAGTACAAGTGATATATCAAACTGAAACACAACTGTTCTACAAGTACAAGTGATATATCAAACCGAAACAACACTGTTCTACAAGTACAAGGGATACATCAAACTGAAACAACACTGTTCTACAAGTACAAGTAATATATCAAACTGAAACAAAACTGTTCTACAAGTACAAGGGATACATCAAACTGAAACAAAACTGTTCTACAAGTACAAGTAATATATCAAACTGAAACAAAACTGTTCTACAAGTACAAGTGATATATCAAACTGAAACAAAACTGTTCTACGAGTACAAGTGATACATCAAATTGAAACAACACTGTTCTACAAGTACAAGGGATACATCAAACTGAAACAAAACTGTTCTACAAGTACAAGTAATATATCAAACTGAAACAAAACTGTTCTACAAGTACAAGTGATATATCAAACTGAAACAAAACTGTTCTACGAGTACAAGTGATACATCAAATTGAAACAACACTGTTCTACAAGTACAAGGGATACATCAAACTGAAACAAAACTGTTCTACAAGTACAAGTAATACATCAAACTGAAACAAAACGTCCCAAGAAGCCAAATTGACAAAATATCATGTTTGACACCATCCGTCTCTGAAATCCTCGGATATATGTTACTTTTATCAACTTGTGTAGATGTAGTTGATATCGCGATGAGATTCTCTATATACACTGATGGATGAACATTTTACACTTAAGAAACATGTACTTGGATCAGCAACATTCACAATCGACTTTATCCAGTATAAGAGTTTTTCTGTTGGCTTATCGGCTTTAACGACAAGAACTCCATATTTATATATAATCCTGCCTACAAATATTGTCAAATCCCTCCATGATCCAACCATGGTAAACTCTGAATGGATGAGTTGGTGTGATATTTGTGTATCATTCTTCAGTTTTTAATTCATCCGCTGTAGCTGATATCATTCACCTCTGAAAAGAAGAGTATATATATAGCAATGTTTACTTTGTTTTGGTAACAATGTTTCTCTCATTACATGCATATTCATTTGTTAATGAAGCACACATGAGGTATGTGCAGTAATCCATTCTATGAAAGACGCGATGTTCACATAACTGCAGTCCGGCAAACATATGCATGCCCTAGAAGTTTCTAATTAATCGTATCTATTATCAGATTTAAACGGTTTAACTTGAGTATTAAAACAATCTAAAGGGAATATATTAATTCAATGTGACACGCAATAAAATAAATTATTAGTACTTTTTCTGTTATAATAATAATTTCATGCAATAACAATGTATGGTTCCAAAGATATCATCTCTATGCATTGAGCCTATTCTTCATTTCAACACAAGGTCACGAAAACGAAATTCAATCTCGAATATTGATCTAATCAAATCATTGAATGCTAATATGCTATTCTACAAACAATACCTCTGCAATATGATGATAAATGAGATTGTCCCCATTCCTCTGTGATTATGATGATTATTATGAAATGTCTCCTTCATACAGGAGAAAGAAAGAGGATTCACAGTAGTGTGTAGTAAACAAAAACAACAGGTTACGTTTATCGAATACATTTATTCATTCTGTGTTCTTCAACTTACTGTTGCATATATTCTCACTTGTCAGCGCCTCATTGGTCCCTGAAATAAAATTTCGATTGAGATTAAAGGGGCAGTAGCACGTTTTTTGATAACTTTATATTGTAAATGTTTCACTGAAATTGTACGTTAATGTTAAATGTATTATTTTGACAGTGCCAAAAATCTCACTAAACAAAATGTTCTCTTCGGGTTTCCTTCCAAAAGAAATGATCCATTAAATGCAATATGTCTAGTCATAAAAGATTCAATTTTCAAATGCTACCTCAAAACAGGTACTTTATCTGTTACGCATATCCAGAGAGAGTTAGCAAACTACTACAACATAACGAAAACTATAGCATATTCAAATTGTAACTATAATAAATTTGTAAAATTCTGGTCCAGCTGCCACAACTTGTTTCAATGACGACTGCTAATCAACTGTACTGTGCATTATATATTGTCAATTGTACTTTGCTAACTTGAATGATTCCTCATGATGTGCTGTAATACAAAAAAAGTGGAATAAAAAATAAATAAATAAATAAAAAAAATCTCATAACACAAACCAATTATCCATAGTCAGAGTACAAAGTATGAAGATTCACCTAAAATCCATGGGCGGCCATTTTGTGTGAATTTTAGGAACAGCATACAAATGTTCCTTATATTCGTTTGCCTAGTAAATGTCTTATCCTATAACCCGTACAAAAACAAAAGCTCACAATAAAAGCAGATCCTGAATCCCGGGGCACCATGGGACGCCCGGTCCGTAAAGAGTCCAAACCGGATATGGCTTGCCGCCATGTTGATGTTTCTCAGTTCTCCGATAGGCGTCCAGGTGGCGCTGTGTTCGACCTTGTACGCTGCACGGTCACGGCGCTCTGCATCAACCGACATGACGGTCATATAGAGAGACTGATAGTGCGAATTTGTCGGCCTTAGGTTCAATTCCGCTTCAATCCCAGTGCTGTATTGCCATGGAAACTCAGTATGACTGACGACCAATCCGTAATTTGAGGATGCATTCTTTGCTGTAAAGAGTCCCTCTGCTGGGTTATGGATGAAGATCACCAGTTCTGGAAGAAGGGAAGGAGTTAATACATCCTAGCCAATCAAATCAATTTCTCGCCACCTTTTCGATAAAATTTCAACGAGAAAATGATTTGATTGGCCATGTCCCAAGTCGGACCGCGCGAGCGAATCTAGCTTCTGAGCCCAGGGTACAGATTAGTGGAGTTAGCGTAACGTTCGTTCCTTGAGACCGGATGGAGTTAATATTATGTTCATATGACTAGGTGACAGCTTGAGCTAGTAAAGTTTGTTCAACTTGACGCAATAATGTTATGTAATGTAAATGCCACCTCTGTATCAAAAGGATTCGAATCTGAGAATATGCATCTATTGTACAATATATACAAGTTTTCATTTTACAAACTCAGAAGCTCTCACCTCTCTGAATACACGAATATCTAAGCTTGAGGTTTTTAGGCCTACGTCCAATACAGCTGGTAATGTTGGTGTTCAGAATGGGCTCCCGGTGGCTGTACTTGATGCGACATCGCCTTGACCAGAAGCAGTTATTTGAACTGACCAGCACACTCGGCTGTAGTCCGTAGCACCGATCTCTTCCTCTGGAATTGGTATAACTGCTAACCTGCACGTCGTGAATTATCTCCCCTTGCTGGCACCTCAGCAATGCCGTCCTTTTCTTTGATTTCATTCTGAGAGTGACCTCCCTTTCCTCTGTTGATGGACGTATGAAATATGATATGCGCTTTCAGTTTATATACCATTTTGTTTTATGTATGTGACATATTCAATGTTTGTTTATAGATGACATGCACATTGTGTAACATGTTGATTTGAGGTCGTTTTTATGTAAAAAATAATTTCTTCCGGGATACTAAAATCTCATCTTATCTTATCTAATCTGAAAAAAATGCACACCATTCAATTTCCGAAATACTTTATGTGTTGTTATAATGTTCCGATTCTTAATTAAGGGAAACGACGAAGAACCTCTTCTTTGTATCAATATAGAAAACATTTTCAAGATTCCCTAAGAAACAACCATTTGATAAAACATTTAATTGTTGATAATTTTATCACTTTTTTTATTTGAAAAGAAAAAAATAATCGAATATCGATGCTCCCATTGTGAATACCCATCATGCCAAAAACAGTAGTAGTCCTAACGATTATTTTGTGAAAACATGTCGTGTTTATGGCCAAACAATATTAAGAAATAAACACTCCTCAAAAGACCATTACAGTACACTAGTAAAGGAGAATATCTATATATTCAACGTTAATACTTTGGTTAACAAACCTTCTCAGTAATTTCATTCGATCTCACTCTCCAAAATGTTATTATGTTCACTTACCTTCTATGAACTTGGAGTTCACCATGAATATGAGAAATATCAATCCATTGACACAAAGTATGAAATAATTCATCTTTATAGATTACTGTTTACCATCTATCTCAAATGCTAATGTTTGAATTCAAATGAGAAAAGTAAAAGTGTTTCGTGGTTTTATAACGGGGTTTGCACATTAATCTGGGTAAATTACATCAAATGGAAGAAATTTATCTCCGGTGCCAAAATTTATCACGGAATTCTTCCCCAGTGATAAGAAATTTCATAACAAACGTGTTTATATATTTTTTACGGAAGTCCTGTGGTGATACGTAAATATGAACAAGATTAACAAATATCCAAGTCGTGAGTTTTTACCGGGATAAACAAGTAACGACAAATAACTGAATTGCGTTTTTCAACGTTTATCTTATTGTACCTAATTGACAATTTAAATAAATTTAGATCAATAGTTTTTTCTATTAAGTCATATTATGCCTAAATGACGTATTCGATATGTTTCACTACTTGTGAAAACGGACATTTGATATGTGCTTTTTTATGAATTTACATTTGTTTATTTTTGTACACGTGATGAGGATAATTCTTACTTCTTGGTCATTATCTAACATTATTCATGCTAGCAACATGATATTGATTTATGACTCATCGGCGTATCAGATACGACACGCAGAAGTGTCAAATGTCCCTTTTTTAATACATGTATTTGTTTAATGACTTAATTAAGCTTAATGATTGAAATACGAAACAATTTCAGAAATCTGAGATGTTCTCTGGGTTTTTTGTTCCGAATTACCTCTCTTAGGGCAAACGCCGGTAGGACTTTAAACTTAGAAGCATATCATATGTCGTTTTATACACTGTTACTTTAATCAAATGTGTATCAAGATAAGAAAGTAAACAACATTCTTTTGACAATAAATTTAATCAGAACAGAAGCAGAGTGATCCCCCCTCCTTTATAATTTGATAAGATTCAACGACTTTCAATTTTCCTGAATGCGTCAATTTTATCTCAGATCAGGGAACATAACGTTGTAGCTAAAACTTTGACAAGCTAAACACTAAAGAACTGTTGTCTGGCTTCCAGTGCCCTGTAGAATATCTTTCCTTTTCAGTACATATCAACTAAATTCCTTCTATAAAATGAACTAGTTTATCTCGAGGCGGCAAGCTATCAGGTCTGGAACCTATCAAGGATTTCGTCTATTGTTTTGGAGGTCTCTTGTTTTCTCGTAACAACCCCAGGAGGTTTAACATTGGGAAGTGAGGGCATTATATTTATATGTAAGACCTACTCGGAGGTTGGAAGGTTTTTATATTTCAAATTCGAAGATTTTTATATCAAAATGTATAACTCGATCCAAACGTCGAGAGTCTTTTAAATATCTCTAAAGTTGCATACTTCTGAGGTGGATTCGAACCCAAACCTTTGAACCGTAAGCAAGACAGAAGGTGTAGGTTATTTTAAACAATATATTGATTAAGGTTCCGATTTCAGTAATTTTTGCGGTCCTAAAGCCTTTTGATCTTTTGCCATTTAATTACCATTTTTAATGTAATAATGGATATTATACATTTCTACGTGTGATTATTTTAAGAATCCAAATGCGGTATCAACCACGTGACTTGTTATTTGTTAAAATTTACGCCTCGAAAGTGATTTTCACGTACATTTTGTGCTATGTCAATAGTTGGTTGACCACACTGCTTGTTTTAAGGATCGCATTTTGATCGCAGTTAATTAAGATTTAAAGCAAAATATGATAAAAAATGAATATTAAAACAAATTCGACAAACATACATCCTAACAAGTCCATAGATATGATTATTGATACTACAGTATGGACAAAGGGTTGTGGGATGTTGATTAATGTAATTAGAATATCTAAGTAAGTTAAAACAATCGACCTCGGCTATGCTTGGGATTTCAAATCCTTCGGAAAGAAAGCTTCGCGGGAGGTAAGTCGATCCTCAAGCTTCGCTTTCTGTCTTACTTTCCGCTTGAAATCCAAAGCATAACCTTGCTCTCGTGTTAACCAAAACCTTACACACACACACTGTTCCTTGCTTATCCTTCTCCGGGTCTTACTTGCTTAATTTACTCGCGGCCTTATAAAATTTCAAATGACATGACACGGATTTGGTAACGTTCCCCATGGTTTATGAATGGTAAACTATGAACTATATTTCATGTCGTCTAAAGACCGTTACATAAGATAGTTTACGTTTGTGTAAGTAATGTACACCTCGGGAGTGTTTTGGGCACTTCAACATATAACTAACGCCTTTCAAAAACCTGCCCCTATATGTACATTTTGACTTTTTAAAATATATAAGAAGTTTCCGCCGAATGGATGATCATAGGTTTCCTCAGATGTTCAGATGTTGAGTATACGAATGTGGTGAGGAGCGACTCTTGCTGCAATACGTCATGCACTAATACATCAAGGAAAGTTAAAAACAAAAAGTGTATTTTTTTATTATAAGAGAAGTAAACTGTACATTAATAAAATATGAACAAACAAATAGATAGATAAAGCAGACATATGTATATGCAACAACGATGAAATAACCATAATGAAGAAAATGATCTTGAAGTGAATGTCGGTAAATTATAGCAAATATAAATGCATTAACCAAGTTTGCAACGGCATGAAAATGCTGACGATAAAATTTATTGTGACATATTTTCATAAAAATGCCCAGAAATATACACAAACGGTTGACCAACTTTAACAGATAAATCATTAAACAATGGACTTACTTCAAAAGATAAACCAACAAAGAGTTCAACCGTAAACTAGTAACACAGCAAACGATTCAACCTTAAACTAGTAACACAGCAAACAGTTCAACCTTAAAATTATAACACACTTAGGAGGACGTCCAATCTGCAATTGATGCCAGGTTGATATTGAGAATGGGATTGTCCTTCTTTCTACTTTTACGTTCTGTAGACACCTTACGTAGAATGTCTACTATCTTGGAGCCCATCGTGGGACGCCTGTTAGTCTTCTTGCGTCTCCTCAACCGTCGCCTATTACACAAGAAGCGCTGCGGTATCTTCACCTTCTTTCCTTCTTGGAAGATGATCGCTCCTGAAAGCAAGGTGAGTATTCACAATTACAATGATGATGTGTGTATAATAGTATATTGTATATTCGATAAGAAAATTTAAAATGGATAACTTCTTCCTTTAGCATTAAAACCATCTAAGATTCTTTCATTATACATTGTTTTTTTTTAACAAGTATCTGAATCCGCTCGAAACATGTACAGTGCCAACAAATTAAAGTGCCATTATCACCAGTATAGACTAAAAGATAGAAAGACCAAATGCAATGGACAGACACTTTCAAACATTAACGCAACAGATCAACGAGACCTATCAACTCGTAGTTATGTACATATTACAAGTAGTTGAGCTGTTAGCTGTATGCACATACTGATGGTGTTCTGCTGGTTCCTGGAGCACGACTTCCTCCTTCTGGAGACCGCCACAGCGCTGATCTCTCCAGCAGGGTACCCCGGGACTCCAGACTCGTGCAGCCTCCCGTACTGCTTCACCAGGGCTGTGGGGACAATCAGTTCTTATTCATCTTCATATACCAGATGAACGTCATACAAATTGTGGTGATAACAGAACAAATCACACAAATTATATGATAATGATATATTGTCCCTTTATATCTTTTTATTAATTTATTTCGCAATCGTGGATGTGTTGATGATGCCAAGAATAACATTATGTCATGATGATTTGGCATGAAAGAGGACAATCTCGATATATGAACATCTGTATTGCTTCACTACGTTAGCGTATATTGGAAAGAGCAGGACGGTTATTCATCTATACATTTCTAGTTGGAATATTCCTAACTTTACATACATTTAAAGAAAAGACCTGGCTAATTTTCAACATTAGGATGTAAAGTTACGTGTGAAAATGCAATAAAAGCACGTTTCCATGTTTCAAAACACTAGTATCAAATTTATTAGTAATGATATGGATAAATGAACAACTAAAGTCAGTTTCAAATAACGCTTTTGGGAGAGAAGAGAGTTATCAGAACTTACGCTCGAATCTCAGAATAAAACCTTGACCTGCAATGCTCTTTCTGGAAACACGAAATACAATCTCTAATAACCCGGATTTGATCTCCATTTCCACTTCTTGCTGTCCCACAAGTTTTCTTATTAATGTTTTACGGCCAGCATGATGATAAAATTTCACATTATCTCCCCTTGTTCCTGTGTCAAGGTCGATTGATTCAGTGAATATGCGCAGACCGTTCATCCGGTCGACTCGTATCTTCTTCCGACAGATCATTCTGCGAGTCCTGTAATGCCAAGGGTAGTTGGCGTGACTCTTTATGACCCCTTCATTGACCCCGATGACCTTGAAGCTGTGGTCGCACATGTTGATAACCTTCTCTGGAAGAAAAGGTCAAATGCTTTAAATGTCCTTTGCATGACTACACAATTCTACTTCTGTCTTATCAATCTGTAAATCCGTTAATTTCATAAACATAATCAAACTTCATAGACATTGATAAACCATCTAGATTTTGTTCTGATGTGATCACTAACGTAGATGCATGGAGGAAAGAGTTACCTTTCTGGATACACTGATGATTTTGCACAGATAAGAAGTCGGGACGTCTACCCAGTTCCCCAATACACCCCTCACGGGAGACTGAAGTCAGAGCTTCGCGAGATGATTTGAGGACCATGCATGATCGCTTCCAGTAACAGTTATTGACATTTGTCATAAGGCTTGCGTATCGACCTTGACATTTAGTGACGTCACTTCGCTTCCACGCACGCCCCCTACCAGCAAATACCGTGAGTTTGTTGATGACATGACCAACCGGACAGGAAATGGCCAACAACTCTTTGCGTGTTAAGTCTTCAGATACTGATGACTCATCTGTAATGAAAAAAAAAACATGTCCAAACTAATTACTATGTAAATGTAAGCTGAAATATCATTATGCAACTGCTGGACTGTGCACTCATTTAGTGTTGGTGCGGTATTGAAATCTCACATGCATTGTTTTAGTACATGAATATCATAAGTTTGGTCTTCGCTAAGGCATGGACTATACAAAGCAAGAACATATATGCCTGTGACTTTAGGGATGTTAAAGAACTACATTTACAGGACGGTACAAAAGACGATCTTTGTTTTTCAAATGAAAGAGGTGAGAGACGCTTGTAGCATTGTGTAGTTTTTCATTTGGTGTCACTACATGTACTTTTTTTCGAGGACTTACATTTTTCTGATTGCTTGGAGGGATGACGTCTGGGTGATATGTAGTATTCTTCAGGAACCGGGAAAACAGCGTCATTCTTCACGTCTGTTCAAAGAAAGGAGATTATTTTATCAAATGAATATACTTGTTTTTTTCCCACGTGATGCATGTTCATGAATACAGTGTTCCATTACTGAGAGTAAATTATGTACCTAATGCCACTAGACTTCCACCAAATTTATCTTCATCCTACTTGATGCAAGTAAATCAACACTCATCATTGAATATGACAGTATCACCATGTACCTACTTTCAAGATAGATGATGAAACCCTTGCCCCCACTCGTCGTGTTGAGGGAGAGGAATAAGCTGATCTCCACATAGCCGGTGTTGACGATGAACGTCTTGTCTCTCTCATCCCTGGCCTCCAGAAGAGTCCTGTTTGGGCGGAAGGTTCGAACCCTCAGCAGATCCTTCTCCTGTAGGTCCACGTGGACGATCTGTACCTTGAGGTGGTGGTGAGGTCGGGGTTTGAGTCTGACACTACACTCAGTCCGATTAAGGTTCCCGTACCCCCCGGGATAGTGGGGGTGGCTCCTGATTAAGCCTTCGTACGCCTTGCTGATGTAGTCGCTGGTTGAACAGATATCGAATATTCTCCCTGGAGAGAAGAAAGCTATTATACGTACACGTATACTTGCGAAACTTTGGAAGCACATTTTAACATATGAACATGCAATTTACGAGTAGGCCTACAAGTCATAACAATGCTGCTTCGTAAGGTGTTAGAGTACTATGATACGTTGTGTTCCAAGATAAAATAGACATGATAATAGAACTATATTGTACTCAGTACAAGTTTACATGTAGGCACCCGGCAGCCACCGTGCAGCGCCAGATATTTCCCTTGTTATTAATTATACATTGTCTAACATCTATCAAATATAGTTCAAATTATGTTTATGCGAATACTTATTTGATTTACAAATGTAAATGCAGATGTTACTGATACATGAGCGTATATGTATCGCGTAGTAGTATCGGATTCGTATACGCTGATGTTGCAAGGTGGACGAATAATGGACGTCATGATATGCTTGATACTATATCAACAATACCTCGAGAATAACATATATGCATCAGCTATTTAGGATGTTATTTGAGTATTTATAATGCAACGTGTACACACCTTTTCTTACACACTTTGGTCGATCGTAAGTGACGTAAGACGATTTTGTACCATTGAATGATGACGTCATAAGACTGTTGTATGACGTCACTATAGGGGTGCTTGTGTTCCAGCTGATCCTGCATGTATTCCGCCAGTAACATTGGTCCCTCTGCGTACTGAGTTCAGCCGTTGTGCCCACCTGGTCTCCATACCCTTCCGTGCAGGAGCCGGTGGAACTGACCCCCAGGGCTATCTGTGTCCGGTAGATGACCATTCGACGTGGACACTGGAAACTGATCATATCTGTGATGCGTCCGGTACAACGGGTCAGTAGTGGCTGGCTCACTGAAACATAATACAAGTGTAGGGTAAAACATGACCTGCGGGCATTATTAAAAAGTATGTCATACGCCTTTTTTAAGCGAAATTGTATCAGAACTAAGGAAAATGACGTAAACATGTCCCTGCAGAAGAAATGAGTGACGTCACTGGAAAAAAAATGAGATACACCTCCTCAAGCTATGTCATTGTATAGCTATTCAAATTGCAACTTTGAACAACTTTTCTTTATAATGAATGATGAACAACGAATTTCACTTTGCCAAAACTACGTCACTCTAAACTTGTCGATGTGAGATAAACACTCGTGCAAACTGTTTATTTAACTCGTCAATATCTAGCCATAGGAAATGTGTCAATATAGTAATGCTGCAATTTATTTGAAGCACTATGTATGTTATATTGAATACTAGATGATAGAAATGTTTGTGTATGCTGTGTTCCCAGAAGATGTAAAAGACCAACTTAACACTATCATATGCGTATCCAACTAGTTGTCCAAATAATGGCTTTACAGTTTCTTATCCTTAATAATTTAATGTACAGAAAAGTGTCAATGTTGTGATTGTCTAATGCATATTTGAGATTGTCATGCTGTAGTAATGCATATTTGAAATAATGATGTTTTTGTATAATGCATATTGGCAATCTTTATCATCTGGAGGTAATAAAGAATATCTATATTTTACCTAAAACAAATGACATATGACTGTTTGAAGTTTCGGGGACTTATAAACATACTTTGAGGAAAACGTACACTTTTCTATACGTTTTGAAATATGATACACAATCCTTTATCTCTTTTGTAAGAAATTAACTATACATATAATCTAACATTCTTTTGAAAATGTCTTTATTCAAATTTGATAGAGTGAAAGATTTCCTCATCTTTCTTAATATTCTCGAGTTTAATCGAACTACATTAAGTTTGTATAACATAGCGAATATGTTAATTTCCTTTCGGATAACCAATCATGACAAGGAAATGTTTTGGTTATCAAGGAAAACTTAGCTGCTAGTATTTGAACTATTGATACCATACCGGTATGATTATCAGCCTTGATGTGTCTTATGCGTATTTAAGCTTAAAAATGCAGCTTTTCGTATTTGTAACACTGCAATTCAAAATATTGATATTTCTTATGATGCGTTACTAGTGTTAATGAAACCTTTGTGTTACTGATTAAGAAACAATTTTATTCTTAGAAGGAAAAGATTGGGCACACGTATTCCAACTTAGTAAAGCCCTTGCCAGATATTTACAGAATTTGATAGAACAAAAAAGTGATGACCATAGAGATGAATGATATGTACAAGAGATGTCAGTTAAAGCGTTTAGTTTGAGAGATATAAATGTGTTCAGATGTGTAAAACATCTTGATTATCACAAATAAAAGACCTGCGTTGCCATTTAAAATTCGATTAAGATCAATAATTGTTTTAAAAGGCGTTACTTTTTTGTTGTTATTGGGTATCTAATGTGAAAGGTATATGATAGTATGTTTTACAGTTTGTCATAATTTTTATAAGTATGTGATAAGTGTGTAACAATTGTATGATAAGTGTGTAACTATTGTATGAGAAGTGTGGAACTATTGTATGATAAGTGTGTAACAATTGTATGAGAAGTGTGTAACTATGGTATGATAAGTGTGTAACAATTGTATGATAAGTGTGTCTATTGTATGAGAAGTGTGTAACTATGTTGTGATGCAGGTTTTATTCCTATGGGATTGTTGCGGTTTTAGTCAGTGATCATAATAATATTGGTGATAATAATAATAAGAAGAAAAAGTGATAAATTGTCTAAATGAACAACATCATCTCATTGTTTTTAAAGAAACTCAATCATATTATATATCATGTGAGACCAATGTAAGCAAAACATTTATCAATGTAATCAAGTCTTCCGTATGACACATGGTCCAGTTACAGGCTCACATGGTTGTTCTGTTCTATTACAGGCAGATGTTTTAATGATTCATAATTTGATATGGACAACAGTAATGTCCCTGACCAAGAAAATATATTACATGATGACATGAACAAATAAACTTGAAAAAAATTTCCCAAACTTAAATGTGTAAGATTCTATAATTCAAAGAATAAACTAAAGATTACAAACGACGCATGTCGATTTGGTCCCAAATAAATTGCAAAATGATAATGGAGGCAACATGGTATCAACAATAACCTAATCAATATGCTGTTCATAACATGTATTAGCAAGTACATGTATGGTTATATATGGATTATCAATTCAGAAACGATACACATGATGACTTTAGATATTCAATTGTTCAGTCGGTCTTATGACAACATCTATTTCAATAAGTATAATTTCAGTATGAAAGAGAAAGTCCAAAAACCGCTTATTACTCACCAGTTATTAATGTCCCCAAAATCCCCATACATAGAACGAGTCTGTCCATCGTCATGTCATCAGCGGAACTCTATCACAAGTTGCATTTTACCTCGTTTTATCTTATTCCTTGTTCATAATTTTCCTCGTCAAAACTATCCTTTTCCTGAAATTGTTCGTTAGTATAGGATAACCGTTACCAGATGTATGACGTCAGTTTGCTGTTCATTCAAGAATATAAAAGATCAATACTTTGTTTCTTAAAGATGCTGTTTCATTCTTGCATGCGGTTCGGATGAAATTTAGCTATTGAAAAAAGAAATACATCACTTTGTAGAAAAATCTTTCGTCGAAATTTTGATATCATATTTAGATTGTTTAATCAACAATAACCTACTTATTTCGACGCCCAAAGCACAGTACCCCTTGTAGAAAGGGCATAGCATTTAACGCACCCGCTTTCGGTGACGTAATCATTACGCGTGTAGGATTTACACCGTGTCACAACTAGCATATTTGCGTTCGATGGGTATCAACTTTGGCAGCAACGAATACCTTATTCGGAGAAAAAGAAAAGAAAATCTAGTCGTGCGCGACAAAGACGGTTTTCAAGCGTATATTTAGAGACCGGAAGTTGTGAGATGGCCACACTTGATTCGCCTTTATGTTGGCTGCCGTTTCCGTATTTTTGGTAAATTATATCATATTTAATTAATTTTGGTCCGATGTCCCTAGGTTGGTCGCTAAATGTTTCTAAAAATACAACGAATACATTAAAAATACTTTTTAAAATATTGCAAGTATGATACAGCATCTTTAAGGTTTATCAGTTTGTTGATTAAAAAAGTGCAACGTTAGAAAACCCGGTGACAGTATGCCGTTGCCTTTGGCGACATCAATGTGAAAGGTATTCGTGGTGGAGATTTAGTACTGGCAATAACTATGGTTCCATTGATCAGAGTAATTTTACTGCTATCTCGCGTTTACCGCTGCTTGACGACTTTACTATGAAGTGGTCAACGTCAATGACATACAAGGACCTCAAAGGTAATTTGTTTCTTGTTTCCGCCCAAGTCAGTTTTAAATCAACACACAAAGCCTGTTTTCTGGATGTTGACACGGGAAAAAGAATGGAACTTTATTGCCGTAGACTAGAAAAAATATAGACTTGCAGCAATATGAAACTCGTTTCTGTTCATATAGGGTTTTTTCTATTTCTTTTTTAATTAAGAGTTGTAATTAAGAAAATCCGCGTCAAAGCATCACCTTTTTTGTCTGAAGACCTGAAACATTTTGTATGGGTTAAAGGTCACACGCTGATGTGTTCTTCAAAAGTGAGGCTATCCCTGGCGCTTTGAGGTTGGTGTCAGTTTAGCGTTTTCAGCTGACGATTCTTGCAAGGTGAACACTCGGCACAAACATGCTCTATATACATGAGGTTAATAGCTGTTTCTTTTGAATACTAGGAATTATTTTATGAAAAATACTGATGGCTGTTTTAGCCATATGAAATTGGATCAAGTGAAATTGAGTTAAAAGTTATAGGTTATTTTGTGCGATTATTTGAGGCTGTAAGATGTTGTGAAAATATTGTTTTATTGGAAAATCTTTATCGTGCTATCGATGGTTCATTTACGACTTGAATTGTGTTTGTGTTTGCACTGGAAAATGAACGATGCCAAAGCTATATTCAAACTCGTGTGCACATAACAGTTTGAATGTATGAACAATGAACTATTTGTGAGAGGCTCTTACCTATTTTAAATATGATATTCGATTTACAGAATTATTATTTCAGAGACTGAATATAAGTCTACTTCAGGAACATGAATTCCAAAATCTAGCTATAAGCTAAAAGGGTACTCCTGATCAGTTTCAAACAATTTCGCTGATACTAATTAATTTGAAATTAAACCACTTTGGATCCTTATTGGAACATGACAATGTAACCCTCTATACTAAGGGAGCTTGGGTAACCACTGTGATTACAGAAAAGAAGAACTTCACTCTTGAAGACTATTATCGATAAATACTTTTTTAACCTCCAACCATCTTTATATTTTTGGGAGCAAACTGTCAACACCAACAAATACTAATGTTGTAAATATGACACCTATTTTAGTAAACTTTATACAAATTAAAAGTCGAACATTTTTTTAAAGGAATATCAAAGAACATCGCTGAAACTGGCGTTTAAGGCTTTGCGTAGGATGATACCCCTAGAATGAAAGGGCTAGTTACCATGATACAATTCTCATTATAAGAGAAAAATGATTATATTGATGGGTGGCATGAACATCTGAAATTTAGAATTGAAAAAGAAATTGTAACTTGGTTTCAAAACAACCTGAGAACAAAGTTCCAAGGACAAAATGTTTTGTGTTAGTATCTAAGATTAAGGTAGACTTATCGGTAAGTCATGATTTGATGATTAACTAGGTCGTGAGGGTATGGTAGAGTTCATATTGAGAAATATAAGTTAGTGATAAGAATTGTACTTTCAACTTCCTTTCTTTCCTCTACAGTTCATTGATTACAGCAAGACCTTTATGGCACTTCAATGAGCTATTAAGATACTTGATTACAGATACTTCTATAATTATAACATAATTTTAAAATTTACAGTTTATGTTTTATCGTTGTTGCTAACTAAAGCATTTATACTTTTATAAAGCATTTTTATATGTTTTATCGGCGTATATATAATTATGCATCCTTTTTTTCCTCGTACAAATCATGGCATACGGAAAATGAGTAGGGGAAAAGTACTAGCTTTTATATTGATAAGATAAGATTCTATGCAATTAATGTTTATGAAACAATTTGATAATGTCTTTCATTTGAGAAGTAGCTTGAACTGTACTTCAATACCAAATCAAAACACCTTTCCTGGTAAACAATTTACCACAAATTTCAAAGGATGCGAAAAGGTTCTCGTAAGATAATTTAGCATGATCATTCATATTCAAATGCAAGTTTTATAAATAATTTCCGCTTTGGGTTGTTTCACAGTGGTTTAAAGGGGCAATAGCACGTTTTTAGGGGGAATATAAGTTGATATCACGAACATGACATTAATGGTTCTAATTGAAAGACAATATATTTAAACTAAATGGAGCAGTAATAATTCAAATATATAACGTAAAGTTTAGCCATGCCATTCATTTTTCTTTCACAAAATGAATTAAAGGTGTTCACAAAAAATGGCCGCCAATGGATTTTATGTGAATCGTCATACTTTGTCATCTGATTGGCCTGTGTAATTAAATTTTTGACACTGTCAAAATAATACATATAGCATTAACTTACAATTATCAGTGAAAATTTTAAAATATATAATTATCAAAAAACGTTCTACTGCCCCTTTAAGAAGCACACACGGGTACACATGTCAGTTGTATATATAAGTAATCAGGAAGTGTTGACTTGAACACTCAACATTGACACCTACTAGTTTCTGCTATATCTAGATTGTAATCTCATTCACCTCCCTACAATTAAGGGTGTTACACGCCGCTATTGGCTGAAATATTGCGGCGTAAAACAATAATTTACTCACTAGCTAAAAGGGGTTTTACAGAATTTATTTGGGGTTATATTACTGAGCTCCTGATAATGTTGAAAAGATCATCCCAGTGATATCATTGCTGATAACTGAATGAGCAAATGTGTCCAAGCAAGTCTACATTTATCATGTATATACACGGAAGAAAGCAACAACAAGTTCATCCTAGGTTCTACAACCAATCTGAACATTAGTTCTTCCAAAAATTTTGGCGCAACTTAAAATATAATTTTCTTTCTAACGTGTTTGTACTTTGAGTAATCAGGAAACGTCAGTGAAAGTCGACACCCTTCTTTCCCTATGGACCATTGTTGTTTCTGACAATGAAATTTGACTTTACGTCGAAATATGTACCTGGATTTAAAATGACATTCGGGTAATAAGTGATCATTTGGTTGGTTTTTAAATCTTCACATATGGTTCAACCTGATATTCTTGGTAATGAATTGCAGTGTAGCGTACTTTTTGGTTTACATATTATGTCTTTCCTGATTTCTTCTCAATCAATCAATATAGTTTATTATCACGGAAGTGATTGAAAGAGCGGACGTTGCAACCCTGTTATCCCGGTGTTTTAAGGAGGAATTTATACAAATCCAACTTTATCTGAAGACAATTAGAATTGTGGCATTTGGCAAAAAAGGTTTCGGTCGACGAAAATGATAATCACCTATCTTATCAGAATTGACACTACGTATTACAGGTAAAACACTTGCATATAACGGACTCCCTTTCGAGAAATGAAATCGTATTCAAAATGAGGTATAATCCATTGCAATCGAGGGACCCGGGAATCTGAAGTTGACGAGGGAAAGCACCGGACTTTCCGCAATTCCCAATTATAAATTCAGTAGCCTGGAAAGGCGGGTATTCATGTGGAGAAAATTTGAGGGGATTATCTCAGTTATGTGTCGATGTTATATTACCATGACGGAAATACAGTACGTCGGATTTAATGATCGAAATTATAACAAGCTAAAAGTTTAAAGTAAGGAATTGTGTCGACGTTCCGTTGTTCTGTTTATATAAGTTCAAAGGTATAGGATCAAGGATCATATAACGATCGTCTCCCTCTAACCGCGGAAATAATACTGAAATTGAATCAAAACTGTTCGGTCCAGGATTATACAAGATTCAGGGATCCAGGATTATACAAGATTCAGGGATCCAGGATTATACAAGATTCAGGGATCCAGGATTATACAAGATTCAGGGAAAGTACTTGAATTTAATGAGGACTGTAAGGTCCAGGATTATACAAGGATACTTATTCTATTTACCGCAGAAGAATTCTTTGAAAGGAGATCTTTATGGTAAGTGAAATTGAATTCGTTTTACCTGTTTGATGGTTTACTACAGTATTTTCAGCATCTGTCTGTTGTCTACGCCAGGTACAGTTTTTTATTTTCTCAGTGTTTACAAATAGTATATATCGATTATGTATATACTCTAACCATTGTCCACATAATACACGTTTCATTTTTTGTTAAATGCGACTAGATTTGAGCATTTAAGTAAATTTAAAGTAGAATTTATTTTGAATGCAATTTCCTATATTAAGATGCATATATATTTTATCAATCAAAACTTCTTATTTTTTTCCGACAAATTATCTATGTATTGATGGCCATATTTTCATCGATGTTCGCAATTTAGATCTTTAGAAAAGTATACATGTTTTAAACATATTTTATTCACAAGAAAAGGATTGAGGACAAGCTATCCAACTTAAAATGCCCTCTTCTATATGTACAAAACTGACTTACATGAAACACAGTGAACACAGAAAGTGTATTAGGATGCAACAGCCATTATTAATAACATATTCAATGTTTAACAAATCACTTTGTTTCGCTGATATAAGTTGGTACAAACATAAATAAGGGCTTTGTTCTGACAATTGACAGGTCTGCACTTTTCTCAAGCATTAATTTAAAGGTACATTCCGGCACTTAATGAGCTTTCTAACTGGACAGTTTTCGACAAAATGAATGTTATGAATTAATTCTATTATAGAATTGAGGCATCTAAACGAAAATTTAAAAAAATGTAATATTTTCAAATCCAGTAGGGCACCGTAATGAAGATATACGTTTTTCTCTATGTTTGCTATACAATGTACATTGCAACAAATAATGGTGTACATTCTCTACATAATAGCCACAAGAACAGCTCACACTCGTTGAAGTTCCAATAGATCACGATTCAATGAACTCACAGCATATATTAACCTCGTATGGATGATATGTGATTTTCTATTGCCAAATGAATCCACTTTAAATGTTGAGACTGTTGTTGACTGCCGATGATTGGTTCTATTCGAACTAATTGTTGATGGAAAGTAAGAATATTTTTATTGTTTGAGTCTTGCATACGGAGAAGATGTATTTTGAAAGTTACGTAAATTATAATCACATTTAGAGCCGACACTGTTTGGAAGTAGATCGGCAAGATGTTGTGGTGCGAATTCATTTTGAATCATATACATAACGTATACATCAAACATTCAGACCGATTTATAATGATCAGGTACAGGAATCACAATCTCAATACATTTAGATAGACAGCTCCATAGTTGTTAATACTGTCGATGACCTGATCTAAATTTATTTAAATTGAGTAAATCATTGTCAATTTTATATTTCTTAATTTTCTTCTGATACCAAAATAGGTTACAAAGCATAATCTGACTAATTAAAGACAATGCTGGATAGCAATCGAGAATCTGGTCAATGTTAAGTGAGCGAAAATATTTGTTGTTGATATTGTATTTCAGGAACGGAAAAAAACCGATTTATTATATTGGAAAATTTATGGGTAATATCTTCAAAATGCTTAGTTTGACAACAGTTTTAAAGGTTAGCGAACATCTGAGAAATATTTTTATTTCTCTCAAAAACTGGACTGTAATAAATAAAACAAACTGTTTACTTTTTTTATTACAAATATAGGAAAACATATTTCATAACAAACAATAACAAAAATAAACAAGTACAATAGGTGACAGCATATACCTGATATTTCTCAAACTGTCTTCTTATTAATGAAATCAAGTTTGACATCGTTTGACTAGGTCAATGTGTGAATACATGAATGTATATAGAACCAAAATGACGTATTGATAGATACCATGTAGCTAAACGAGATAGTAGTATAAAGATATTCAATGCCAGAGCATAAAAACAAGTCATAGAAGATAAATATATGTTTCAGTTTAAAATATCTTAATCAAGAACGTATCGAAATTTACTATGTTCCAAAACAGTTTTGACACTAATGTATACAAGTTGAAGGCGAATCATCAAAAAGCGCCGAATTCGAGTGAATTGACTTAAGTACAGTGTTATCCTGTTATATCAGCGCGTAACTATCCGCGTGGCTTCTGCACGTACCCTGCTATACTTATTACCAAAATCCTCGTATCGTTTACATATCCGGCCAATGAAATGATTTAACCATCAGTGGCACATCAATAATGATTTTTTTCCCCGACATTTGTTTACAATTACAAGACTCATTGAGTATACTTTGTACAAAATGAAATCTATTTGATTTGAAATAAATGCATTAAGATGATCGGATAAAGAAAATGCGTAGACAATTTAACTAGAAATGGAAATCTTTGATAAGGCAAATGAAAAGCCCTGATAATGTAAAGCTTGTGTGCAGCAATGTGCAAAATAAGCAACTGATATTAATCATAGTGTAAACAAAGATAAATTTCTCAACTTGAAAATTAGTAATTGTTGATATAAGGAATTTCGAAATGAAGTTTTTTATGAAACTCATATGAAAGGAATTTTTTTCAGGTTTCATTTTGCTCAATAAAGATAAAAATGATATAAAGTGTTCGCTAGATTCTGCGTTGCTTTCGCCGTCGTCGCTTTGACTTCTTTCCCTTTCTTCTATTATTCTTTCTTTGTTTCCTGCGTCTTTCTCTACGTCGTTTTCTTCCCTTTCTCCCTTTCCTCCTTCTTCTCTTCTCTAAAGGCCTAGTTTTGGTGGATTTACTAGATTCATCTTTCTGCTCGGTGTTAGACAAGGATGTATTCTTCTTCCTATCTTTTCTCTGTATTTTTGTTTTTCTGGACATTTTGCGTATTTTGGCACTCGAATCAGCAACGACTTTTTCTTTGCCCATAGCTGTTGTTGAAAAAAAATGAGATATATATACTGTAGTCATAAACGATAGTTTTGTATCTTTTATTTATTAGTTGATCATGACTTGTGTTTTCATTGTAGTGACGTTAATTTGAGTGGTGACTAATTAACAATGTAGCCTTCAGAATAACTAGATAAATAGATAACCATGATAGTCTATTGGGACGCTTACGTTTGTAAATGTATTAAAATAACTTACATGATTTACTTTTTGTAACTTCCTCACACGTGATTTGGTCTGCCTGCTTCATTTTCGTTTGTTGTTTTGCTTGGGCTGGATTAAATAAATTAGATAATATCATTAGAAATAGCCTGGTACCAAACCGAACCTCAATATCAGAAAGTAAAACATTTCGGATCCACAGACTCTTAATTTTTATTTACAAATGTTAAAGGTTAGTTTTGAAGTCGACCTTAAATGTCGTTACTTTGTGAATTCTGTTTGTTTGAGGTCTATTACCCTAAGGTAAAGGTTAGTTTTGCTAAATGAACACTTACGTTCAAATCTCAAGAGAAATCCTTGTCCACCTTTTGATCTTTTAGATATTCTGAATTCGATTTTAGCACAACCACCGCTGATAACGACGTCAAAATGTCGGTCCGCTGTTACTGTCTTGATAGGTTTCTTCGACCTCCCTGCGTAAAATTTCAGATTATCTCCCTTTACATCGGGGTCAAGGTCAATGGTAAGGGAGGTAACTCTGAGATCCATGTCCTTGTCAAATGAGATATACTTCCTACAGACTTGTCCCGAGTGTTGGTAATGCCATGGGTAGTTATGATGGCTTCGTATGATTCCTTCTCTCGAATTTATCGTTTTGATTGCATCATCACAGATATTGTATACATCATCTGAAATAGACAAAAACTGCCATAATTCTAAAAGAACAGTAACTGTCTAGCAATGAATGTGAAGGCGAAGCATTGACGTTTGTGTATGTATATAACATAATACAGCGAATTGGAATCGTAACAGAAAGTTTTAAGCATTGTTTAATATGATATGACTTATTACAACTAAAATCATGTGTATTGTAATCCTTGTATTTCAAAAGCTTTCACAAAACCACAATTGCAAACCAAAGTATTTGTACTCATTTTACAGAACTTGAAGGCATGACTAAAGGATGTTGAAAGGGCTTCATAAAGGACATGATTTCTAGGGTCATCATTCGAACAAATCTGCGACTTACCTTCATTACGACACTTGTAACCCTTCACCGCAATGTAGTCGGGAAACTGTGCCAGACAGTTGAGAGTGTTGGTCATCGTCAGGGGGACCCCTTTGCTCCATTTCAGTTCACATTTATTCTTCCAGTAGCATTTATTGATCTGAGTTATTAAGGTGTGAGTTAAACCCTGACAATCCCCTCCTTTCAACATGCATAGGCCGCCATTGCTGACACCGGAAGTGACGTCAGCATTGTATATCACGTGACCAGGCGGACATACAAAACTTAACGAGTCTCTGCGGGCAATACAAGAGTCGACTGATCCTTTAACTGAATATGAAAAAAACATATGTATTCAGGTAACTGTTTGGATTGTTAAAAAGAAAAAGATATCCTGGCGAATAATTATCAATCGAAATACAGGTATTTTAGATAAATGAAATTTAGCATCTCTTAGTAGATAAAGGTTAAGCCAATAAGAAACATGCTAAAAAATCACTTTAATCCATCTACAAGATTCTATGAAATCCTGTTATCTTTGACAATGAAGAGGATAAAAAATATGAAATGTTACAGAGTTATAAAACAACAAACACCCTCTACTTACCGTTAAAGCTTGATTTATGATCAACGTGGTTGTTTATATTGATGCTGTTCGGATGTTTGTTTTTCTTATCTGAAGAAAAATACCCAAATAAAAGTCAACTTCTTACATGATATATATCTTGAAAATCGTGACCCTCTTTTAGATTAGCATATGCTGGTAAAGATACAATTGCAATTGATAATGTCAACCAGGATAATAGGGGCCGTCGGTACCAAATTATAGCAGCTTTGATCGTCTATTTGCAAGAATGAACTGATAATATGTTAAACAAATTGGGTCGAGTTCTTCAGGAGCAAAACTAGGGTTAGAAACGGCAATAACGGTCATTTCACCATTGTTGTTATTGGTATAGAACTATAGTGCACAAACTGAAAAACTCACATTCGAATCTGATGACAAACCCGCCTTGGCGTTCTCCCGCAGCGACGTTAAAGAGGATGGTAACGTTCTCTTCTGTCACTTGGAAGTGTTCACTCTCAGTAACCTGTTTACGAAGTAGGTGTTTCTCCCCCTTCTCAGTCTGGGTAGTGATGGTGAGGCTGTTCTGACCTCTGAGGTCAAGATGGTCCACGGTCAAGACGAGGAAGTGACCAGCCCGGGGCCGGAGCACGGTCCGGTGTGATGACCGCAGCTCCTTGAAGTGGTAGGGATAGCTGGGGCTGCTCCTGATGACCCCCCTGTCCAGCGTGGTCAGCTGGTCTGGTGCAGGACTCATGTCCACTACCTCAGCTGCAGGAAGATTAAGTCAAGAACGGGGTTAAAACCTACGAGGAATATCGTTTCGGAGCTAATGTTTCCATATGATGCCTATGAAAATACTATCTGGTTCTCTTCCTTTGACGGCATGTCATTAGACAATACTTTGACGTCACAGTACGTCAATCACGTTGCGTTCCAAGTATGCCGACGACGGATAATCTGCAAATGCTTGAAAGAAGATTTCCCTTATTTTCTTTACATAATATCATATTCATGCCCATGACAAATTACGTTTACGACTTTCGTGTCTTAACTTCGGTTTGGAAATACTATTTAGGCACTCGTGTCGTACCCTCTTTTTAACAACTAATGTTTTCATCTACATAAGGAAGTATTTAACATGGTCGACTTGAGAGAATGATGTAAACAGGATATGCGAGCTCAGTATCCCTGCCCCATTTATAAAACAATTGATCGATGTTGAATTTGAAAAGGGAAATCCCTTAAATTGTTAATTACCTTTATCACGATATCTTAATGAATAATAAGAAAGAAAGAAAGATAGAAGATAAGAAAGAAGATAAGTAAGACTTAATTCGGACATAAGATTTTTAAAATGCAAAATTTACCTTTTCCTTAAAAATCAGGTAATAAATGAAATTCGATACTGCATAAACATTGCAAAAACTAATCTTGTAAATTATTTTTTATCTTATTCACTGTATGTTCATATATTTCTATATGTCTAAACTATAATCTGAGATTCAAGAATAACGCGTGAAGGCTTGCACGTAGTTAGATGTAAGCTTTCCTTCGTCTGACATGAATGTTAACTCCAGTCTGATTATCTCGTATTAAAAAGAAATTAATGGATGTTATTTTGGGAAATCTCCCAAGATCTCACCAGTAGCGATGCAAGTGGGGTTATCGTACACAACGTAAGTTGGCTGGGCGCCAAGGCAGCTGGAGTTGCTCGCAGTCCTTATCATCTGAGTCTTGCCCCAAGACACTTTACAGCTTGTTTCCCAGTAACAGGACTTAATCTTGTTTTCAAGTTCCAAGGACAAACCAGTGCAGTCGCCATCTTTTTGTCGGCACGTGCTGTGTGTGCCAGATCCCATTGAAATGATTGGCCGATAAATCACGTGACCTGTCGGACAGTTCAAGGTCACGCTATGTAGCTTCCGGTCAACGCACTGCATGATGCTCGCGCTCACACCTTCAACAGAATTATTTTTCAGAATCATATTTTGACGAGCAATTGATTATTATTATTTTCAATGTAATGATATTACCTTAGAGTAGATACACTTATTAATACTGCTGAAGTTTCTGAAGTCAAAATGAAGTGGGATTCTCGTTAGAGAACAGTCACATTATTATCTGAATGCGAGGGGATATTACCGTTTATACATATATGTTGATATTGTGTACCCCGTTGAAAATATGACATGGTGTTACAACATCGCGTGATGACCAATTGACGTAACGTCAATATCGGTATATTGACGTGACATGTTCATCTTACAACTGAGTTTAATATTTGCCCTCTATTTTCATGATATCACGCAGCAAGAAATGAATAAACTACTACATTTATAGGATAAACTTAAGTTAAAGATATCGATAAGCTTTCTAAGTCGCTTTCGCTCGTTGAATACTAATTAAAACCATTCACTCGTTTCAAACACAATTTAGTAAATAGGCGTCGTTTTGTATTCCCTACCTTTACCTGTCCGCTACTTGATATATATACATTGTTCTTTCATATTGTCTAGAAAATGGGGTGCTGAAAGATCCACTTAATGTCAGATCGTTCAGTATGACGTCACTATGTTTGTGACGCGTTTGTGACGCGGCCGTACTGGTTTTGTCAGTGTCTTTCTTGCAACTATTAAGGTTATTATTCAGCTAGTAAAACTCAAATTTATAAAATCAATTATAATGAAACTCGTGAAAGTCCAAAACGCTTTCGCACGCTGAATATCAAACAACTTACTCATGTGATAAAGTTTTGCACTCCCAATTTGTAACATCGTCTAAATGAATTTAGTTATTGCGTGTTGCTGGGCAAAGTTGTTTATAACTGATTAAATGTTTTACTTGTGATTGCCTAATGGGGATCACTCATTGAGAGGAACCGTGTTATCCACCCCGAGTGTTTGAATATTAATGCAAATTCTATATTGAAAGTTGAAAGTTATATTGATGAAATACAACTGGTTTTTGTCCTTTCACGTACGAATGGCAAAAACGGAATGGCTTATTTAACTCTCAGCTGAATTGATTGATAAAGATCGAATTTTGAATGGTACTGTTTAAATTCTGCAAATACACATACATGAGCGTTTATTAGCCCGGTCGATAGTTCCTACAATCGACGAACAAAGATTATTTTGTTCATAAAACTATGTTTAAAACAATACTTAAAAAGAAGGTCCTTCATATTAGATGGTTATTAAAATGAGAAATATGCCATTTTACGAACGACTCGCTTGGTAATGCTTTATGTGAGTTTCGTTTCAAACAATTCTGTTCCCCTTTACTACAACAAAACGTTGTTTTATATCAGCTGATGCACTTAGAATATTCGACACAAGAGATATAAACGTGATTGTATCTGTTATGATTCATAGTAATGGAATGAATATAGTCATACAAGGAAATGTTTTGTTCTAAAGGATGCACCCATTTGTGTTTCTATTTTGGAAGTTGGTATTTGACAGGTGTTCATCATATATCATTGTTAAATAAGACTGTTGAAATAAAAAATATCATTCTTTGCAATAAGGTACATATAATATTCTCCGATGTAACTACATGTATAGTACTCACGGAAATAGAAATAAAATGCTTTTTCTCGATTATTTCTTTATTTTGAACTAACTGGATATTTAACTCTAAATATTCATTCACAATGTTTTTCCCAACTTTTGTTTCAAACAATTTTTGTAAAATCCCCCGAAATATATGAATTTACAGGAGAGAAAAACGTGTCATTTTCACGCCTCGAAATTATTTCAAAATCGAAATGCACGTTTCTGATGCAAACTATTAGTATGTAAAGTATCTGTAATCTCAGTACCATCCGTTAAAATACATAGTTTAATGTACAATAATTTTATGTCTTATGTCCTCTACTATTCATAACTCATATGATTTAAAAATTCACAAAATAGTTGAAAAAGAACGTGGTTTCCGTTGAGTTTACAGACATAAAACGCGTGTTACAAACTACTGTTCTTGCGAGTTCATTCATAACTTCTGTTGTCAATTGCAGAGTTGCTATGGCAACGCACGTGCAACTGCAAATTCAGGTGAAAAGAGCGTTGCGGGTTTATTGTCACACGCATTGCTGAGAGTGACGTAATCTATAGCAGGTTTCGAAATGTATTGTAAATATGCAAAGTATATTGTTGCAATGATTTCATAAGGCCTAGTTGGCAAAAACTTAGTTATTTGAACATCTGGAAGAATTACTTACATTTGTCGAGTAATAAAAAAATACACGCCAAAGCCATTTAATTTCTATTTCCGTGAGTACTTTAGATGCATTTTCTAAAAAAACGACATCCATTGTGATGCGAGTATGTAAATAAGTATACACCTCAAAAACTCTTGTGATGAAGATCCTTAATGAACTGGTGTTATTTTGATATTGACATATTAATGTTCATAACCGTGAGCGTGAATAAAGGATATAGATTTATAATACAAAATGTGAAAAACGCATTTAAATATCCTTTAAAATCTAAAATCTATTTAATCATGATATCGTATTTGTCTTTGAATGTATATGAACTGAAACGAACAGAACAACAAACATTACTAAATTATCAAAAAATATCAAACAAGATTGATTTGCACAATGTCAACTATAATCAAAACCCAAAAAAACAACAATTAATTAATACATCATCCAGCGTGACAAAATACAGAAACGTTGCTGTCACAAACACTAACCGTATTACGCAGACATTTGATGCTGAATAAAACATACAGCATTACTTTAGGAAGTTAGCCACGTCATACCCTACAAAAACAGTAAGAAAGACAATTGCCATGAAGGTGGCTCACATACCTGTACAGGTAGCCGCGAGGATCAGTAGCACGGTCCCCCCTCGCATGCTGGCAGGGTTAGAGGTAAGGTAGGCAAATAATTCCTCTAATACATGTATTTATAAGGGGAGAAACAACATCCTTGTCGCCCACCATGTATGGGAATTTACAAATGGCGCTTGAGGAAAATGAAAAAGGACGCAGGAAATGTCTTAATTAGCATCTGAACTGTTCTTTGTTTCTTTCTTTGCATGCATTCTTAACGCTTTGTAAGGGTCACGGTTACAGAGTACAGAATGCTACGACTCCTTACCTCCATTGTCGTGTAAGAAAACAACCAGATGTTTTCCACTTTCCTTGTTATAGCTGACCTAAATAACTTATTCCTTGACAAATGACATACATTGTGACATGATAAATGAAGTTGTCACTGGTCTATTGTCAATCTCTATTTGTCACATCCAAGGCTCAACCAGCGGTAGGCTTAAAGAGACACAGAGTATGTTGATAGGATCACATATGTCAAATTTTGAAATCGATGTTTTTCGTCGGGAACCACTAAGTGAAAATAACAAGTGAAAGGTCATTCAGTACATTAGAGCAAAACATACGGCAATTCAAAGTCGGGATTTTGATCGAAAACCGGACAATGTGGCTCGAGTGGCGCGCGTTAAAATTTGCCAAACGTAATTTCGAAACCTTGTCATAAGCTGACAGGAAGATATATTCGATTCGATTGTGTTTATTTGGTATTGTAACTAATAGGTAGATTAGTTGGATGCATAATTTCGAATATTAAACGTATTTGAGATGTTTTCTTGATTTTTCCATAAAATCAAGCATTTGAGAGATATTATGCATAAATGGATATATCAGTCCAGTGATGAGATGTGAACTTCAATCAGCATATTAGATATTTTGTAGCTTATCAAAACCAAATAAAAGTTTAAGAAAGATACTCTGTGTCATTTTAAGGATAAAGATGTTTTAACATTTTGTATTATCTGTAACAACGATACGTTTATGAAAGGTATGAGGGTTTCATCCATAACCAGGTCGCGCCGTCTTTTTTTACGCGTACTTGTGTTTAGTCCATTCGAAGAACCAATTAGATACTTTGAGAGTGTTTCAGACATATTTCAAAATGTTTCCAAACCTATAAGCAGGTGTGAAAGTTAAAGTTCATCAAATCTAAATGAATGCTTTCTGAGTAATGCTTAAAATTATAAGATTATATAGAAAAAATTCTATAAGTATATATGTTACAGTTAAAGTTTATATTTACAATCAGGCAATGTGTACCATGACTGAAATTACCAGTCAATGTGTATATTGCTTAACGAGCCCAGTCATTGTGTACATTGCCTGATTATTTAACCAATTTTTGTACAGGTGTTTAAAGGACAAAATAACCAAAATCAAGTCCAGTTTTTATTTTGTTGAAAAGTCTTTGAACGAAAACCGAGAAGTGGTAAAGTCGAGGTTAGTAGATTTTTAAAGTGAACTGATGAACCTTCAGCTTTTTAACTTAAAATCACTATTAAGAGCGATATGGCCTTATAAAGAGATTTTTTCAAAACAGCAAATTTGAAAACAATACTACTTACAAAATCGGGTCTCTTATGAACTGCAATGGCCACTCTATATATAGACATAGAGTAGAGTTTACTTAACTGACTGAACTGACCACCTGGATCTCATAATAGTTCTAAAATAATTTGATATAACCTTTGTTACGATAATATTCAATAATTGTTGAAAACGAGGATAAGTTTTCAATAACCTTTTATTTCCTTATCAAGATTTATAAAAGTTTGTTTGATGTGTGGAAAACTTGGTACCAACATTTTTGTTTTCATTATTTGAAACCTTAACTTTGTCGCATAGTTTTGGATCAATAGTATTTTTGGTAAAAAAAGTTCTATTCCAACATTAACAAGTCAAGTCAAAATTTAAATATCTGGAGAGAAATTATTTATTAGATATCGTATCTCTAGGTCGTTTGTGTTTCATTTAATCATTTTAAAATAGATTTGTCAGAGCAATATATTTACAGGGGCAATAGCACGTTTTAGGGGGAATATAAAGTGATGTCAGGAAAATTGGAACCATTAATTTTCATTTTCCTGACATCACCTCAAATCCCCCCTAAAAACGTGCTACTGCCCCTTTAACATACAATTATCGGTGAAATTTTTTAAATATAAAATTATCCAAAAACGTGCTACTGCCCCTTTAAGGTATAACTGAAGGGGGTGAAAAAATTGTCATTGAAGACAGGTTGTTCTCCGATTGAATAACTCATGTGCGTCTCCAAATGACATGTTTAACTCTAACCACACCTCACTGTTAATCAAAATGCCTAAATTGAAATTCTACTGAATGCTGACAGGTGACGTAATTGATTATTTTCGTCACACATTGTGTTTTGTATGAAGTGACGTCATGTCTGGTATGGTACAAACGAACACATTTTGACCCGTCTTCATTTTAGATATCTTGGGTGCAAAAGTGGTTATTTTACCGTCAAATTAAAAGCGATTGATTGTTTTCAAGCATGGGGCATATAAGGCTTTTTAAGGCATCTTTCGCTTTTGTGTAAAGTTTCTTTTTTACTTCAGTGTATATCATATTGTGCAACAAGGGTGTGTCTGCAACAACTCATACCTGAAGGTATTTGAAAAATAACTTACGTTAACAATTCATTGCAGATAACATTTTATGAGTGAACTCTTATTGATATTGAGTTATATGATTTGTGTTGGTATATTGGAATATATTGCAGGTGTGTTTCTTTCAATTTCTAACAATCAAAGGTTTGCAATCACAAAAGAATCAAGTTAACTTGCATAACAACATTTACAAATGACTTTCAATCATCTGAAGTATAATAAACATATTTTATCTGATGAAATGATTTTAAAGCTGTTGAAATTCCTTACCCTATATGGACATTTCAAAACGTGTATTTACGCTGAAAATCTTCCCAACTGCGCAGTTCGACAACAGGTGGGTCTTTACGCCCTGAAAAAATATTCCACGTAATATACTGATTATCATACAGGAAATATTTCAGTTTTCCTCATCTGACGTAATCAGAAAATTGATCGTTATCTATGAAATTAATAGAGAGGTTCGCTTGGGACATTCTTTTTATCACCATGCACTCAATATTATGTTTCATGTTTTCCAATCTAAATAAATTTAGATCAACAGATTATTTTTATTTTGTCATACAACATGCCCAAATATAAAACCTGTTGATCTAAATTTATTTAGATTGCATGTTTTCAGACCCGGATTCGACTCCCGGTGGAGACAGCAGACTGTGTTGTGTCCCTGGGCAAGGCACGTCATCCACATTTCAGTCAATCCACCCAGTTGTAAAAGTGCCTTCAAATTGGGTACCTGAAACAGGATGTAGGGGAGAGCGGAATCATTGTCTGGCAACGTCCCAAAACTTAGACAGCCATATTTAAGACAGCTTCAAACAACAACATTTATGGTTGAGTGCACAACTTATCTTCAGACGGTTACCTATATCTGATAATGGACCAGTCCGTAGCAAAAAAATTATATTCAAACTTATAAACAAGTATTTCAAACATTCAAACTTAGTCATGGATTCAAACTTTCAAATTCAAACAAAATAAATTTAGTACTTTACCTCTGTGGTATCGTTTATGTAACCTTCAAGTTTTGTAACATTCAAACAGAAAATAAATATAGTAGGCCTACTATTTGCTCTGTGGTAACATTTATATAAGCAGTATTTATAGATATAAACAGATTTAATAAGTTATTACCTCTAATTTCAACATTCATTGATTTAAGAAATAAAGTAGCCCTAACCAGCATGTGTTTTGCAATAAAATATAGTTTTGCCCTGGACTATTATAATTTAAGCATGACGCCTAAGGCCGAATGGTTTGACGTTTAAGTATAGCCTTCTTTCCATGAACTGCTGCTTCAGTCTTGCCAGCCTGTTGTCAATCTCTGATAGACTGTCTCTATCGTATGGCTGCCATCTCAAAGTCAGTCTGGAGACGGCCTGGGGCTAGAGGTTGGTTGACACGGTCCTGGACACCGGTTTTCAAGAGTCGTTACAGCCTGGTGTAGGTGTCGGCTCGTCCATTTGGCAGTTAAGAAATCCATCTAGAAAACCTTGAGGTGTGCCCTGCTGTGATGTAAGAAGCGTGATGTAAATAAGAAGCGATACTTTGTATACCTGTTATAAGACAAAGGAAAGTACCCAAAGCAGTATTTGATTTGATAGGATTGGCAACAGGTAGCCTGTCATCCAGACCCTAAAGCAAAAATATTTAAATGATGACCAACCAAGTCTAGAAAAGTAAAGCAAGTCTAGATCGCTCAGCTTTCTGAAGTTAAAGCATCCATTTAGCTATAATACATGATTTGTTTAAATAAATTGTCAATATTGAAAACATTGAGACTAAATGTGAGTCTAGGTAACGGTTAGAACATATGGTCACTTTTAATACAAATATACTTTCAAATGAAAATAACTCAACAGTTAACACATACATTTTTGTTTTCATTATCATGGACAATCATATTTTCAACAAATTACTCATGACTTTAAAATCAATCTCCCTTTTGATCAGTGTAAGCAAGAGGAGCACTTATTATGACTGTTCTATTTCAGCCATGGATGTTGTGTTAATTAAGCCCCTACTCAAGTGTTTAAGATTTGGATGTCTAAGATACGGCTGTCTAAGTTTTGGGACATAATCATCGCTTGTAACATGGGGCAAATGTAACAGAGGCGATAACTTTAAAAGTTTACGCTCAAGCAGAATCTAACTATTATTACTCCCCTTGTTTCCCTGTGTTTAAAGTAAAGGTGTTGATCAACAGTGTCCTCAACGATTAATAAATAAGACCTCAAGTATTTATTTATAAATATTGAAAAATCGTTTGTTTTTGTATTTTGTTACAAATCATGCAATTGATTTATATATATTTATCCTGAACTATACTGCCCTTTACCCAATGCAGAAATGAATTTAAAACTAAAGTGGTAACATGTCATGAAAACGTTGTACCCTCAAGGGGGCAATTGTCACACAAAGCTTCCAAAGTTTGAAGAAATAGTAAGTTTGAAGCTAGGTATGTGAATTTCAAAAGGTTTCACCTTTCAAGGATAGACACATTGGTACATGTACATGAATTTTCACCTAACAGTAAATTTTTAAATTTTGAAAAAATATTAAGCTCACCAAAATAAAACAACGATTTTATTACCACAATTGCAATTGCAAATGATTCCAGACATTTAAAGACTATTATAGTTACCTCAGTAGATGATAATGATATATTGCAATAGTTTTAGGTTAAATTGATTTGGGGGGAAAATGTGTGGCTTGCTATTGTTGATAATTTCTCAAAAGGTGTTATATATAGCTTTCAATCTGATTAAGACCTAAGGTTAAAAAGATATCAAGAATTATTTGATGATCAGATTTCAAGAGCATTGCTTCACTTTATAACTACAAACAATTACCTACCCATAAGCCTTACTTAAATACAAGACCACATTTTAATAAAATAAAAACTTTATTTAATAGTTAACGGATAGGTACACTTTAGAAAATTAGCTTTGTTCTATGATGCTATCTTAAGTATCTTTTAAAAATGTCAGTAGAAATTATTAGCTAAGACATTATTATAATAATTATGCATCATTTTGTTATATATATATATGTATACCATATTATTTGTATACGTTCTTCACTTGTATATAGATCTTTCAAATTCATGAATGTTGATTGTTGTAAACTAATATTTTGTATTTTGCCCATATGACTTTATTATATGCATCCTCATATGCCATTGTCTGTGGCCTGAGTGTAAATAATGTTCAGTTAAAGAATGACAAATCTAAAATTGAAAATAAACTTTTGAAGGACGTGAATCCAGATTCGAACATGTACCCCACCAGTTGTTAGCTCAGCGACTTTGTCCACTATGCTAAGGTAGAAACACAAAGAAAGTTTGTTTGTGACTATGAAACCTGTTTTGTTTATATTATGTCGGGTAAACCGGAGTGTGCATGTGGATAACATGCATAGCACGTGCGCATGCAATGCACCATGCGTGATTTGTAAATGGTGTGACAATGTAGTCAAAACTAGCTGTAATGTATCCTATAAGTCCTACGTTACATCTGGCCACTTGCAAACTAGGTCCGTGTCGAACATGCGCAGAAATTAACCAATGGAAAAAGAACTGGCTGATCTCTTAAAACCGGACAACCTAGTTAAAACTAGCCGTTAAGTCGGATAATCTAGTTAAAACTAGCTGAAATATCCTACATTAAATTATTGACATTTATATTTACATTTTGTACAAATGCAATGTAAAAAGCTAATAGTTGCAATAGTTTACTAACGATTTGTGGGGTGAATGGTTACCTACTGTTTATATTCGAGCGCACATAAAATCTCTCTTTCGTTTTTACACTGTTGCCTTGAATTTTTAAAATAATCAAAAACCGTACTTTATTGTCGCATGTGACATTTGTGAAATGACGTGGTACGCCAACGGACAGGGTCAGTGCACGTGAGGTTAAAAATTCAATATTGAGGGAATGAACTCGCAAGAATTAGTTGTTTTATTTTGCAAATGGCAGTTGAGAGATTGATAGAAGTGTAAAAATGACTCGAGGCGGATAATTATTTGTCTTGCATAACTCACACAAGTATTTCCATGGCTATTGAGGCATCACAATTTGTCTGAAAAAAGTCAAAACGATCCCCGTGATGCTTGGAACCATCGATTGGACACTGATCCCGAATGAAACGCTTCACACAGATCCACTCGCCAATCTGCCCACATAAAGCGTGGATAATTACAAGCAGGGCCACTTTTAATCAATTGCTGTTTTTGTTGTTCAGTGTGCTGTGTGCAGACCATGGAAAGCAAAAGGTGTCTGCAAAATCTGTGGTTCCTGCTACAAGGACCTGTTATTTCATGCCGTATGTGTGTCAAGGGACTGAACATGTGATAAGTGTTGTTCTACACCAGAAAAGTGTTTTAAAATCTTGTGTGTATTCTGTCACCTTTCCTGTAGAAGTCCCGTGCCACCCTGTCCATAAATCGAAGAAACTTCGCTGAAGCATTCATAAAATAACTGTTTGAAATCAGAAGACTTATCTGAGATACGATCAAAGAACTATATCAATTACCTTCCCATAACTGCAATAAATTACTAATGAATGAATCTTTCTCAAATAAAATATAATTTATATATCATTCTGACAGGTAAAATTGCTTAAGGTGTGCATATTTGCAACACATTTGGAATCACTTTTTTTTTTTTTTTTTTTTTATTATTTTAATTTTTTTTTTTTTTTTTTTTCCATATTTTGTGTTACAGGCAAAATAAACAGTATACATAAACAACATATATGAACAAATACATAGATCCACAGATGGCTGATAATCTCATTACTTCAGCTGAACAGGACTATTTCTAAACAACAAGTGGAAAGATGACCAATATTTGAAAAACATCTGAATCACTTTTTAACTTACGGTACTGTCAGCAATGAGTGCGAAAAATAACTGCAACGCTCTTTTCACTAAATTTGCACTTGCACGTGCATTGCTAAAGCAAATTTGCAATTGACAAAATAAATAAATAATCGCAAATAAAGCATTTTATCTATTGTCGCGAATTCTAAAGTTCTATATTTACACAAAGTACTTTTACAGGGAGTGTAATGTTCTTTAAAATATACGAGATCTTGCAAAATGAGACAAAAAAATCTATGTATAACATGATGAATGTTTATTTGACATGCAATTTTATGTGGTTATCGCAATGAAGACATTACTCTCTGAACTTTTCAGTACTTTTCTCGCACTTCGGTGTACAAAACAAAACTATAAAAAGTTGAACTATATATCTATAGAGGTGTATCATGCATTCTCTCCCCACAGTCAGAGGCAGCCCAGTCATACCCGAGTTAGCCTCAGTTCTATTACGGCTAATACATGGGATATAAAGGGAGAAATCTGATTGGAGGTAATCGAAGTTAGTTGTGTAATCAGCGACGCCGTTTCAAAAGTGGTCATTCGCAAAACCTCGGCAATCTCCGTGTGGTTCGGTAAAGCAATCGTTGAAATTTATCATCCAGGGGAGATAACTCTTCCTTTTACAAAACATTGCTTTTTACCTTCTCATTAGTTTTTATTTGGTTAATTAGTAACAAAAATATATCATAAAACATATGATAATTTAGACAATTATAAAACAGTTTCTATCTAACGAAAAACCCTATCCATATATCTGATTTTCAAATATCTTCCCTCTCACACTGTAAATGAAAAATACTCATAAAGGCATTATATGTTCCATGTCACTATACGACCGTTAAGAATTCCCCAAGTCATGGACATCCAAAAGGTGGTTTCATTGGCTGCAAGTAAGGGAGATATCTTAAGTTACAACTTTTTGCCGCTAGGGCAGTCTGTCGGAACCCAGGATATTGGCGTAATAGAACAGAGGCTTGCTCCCCGCTGAGCTGACTCTGTGGGGAGAGAATGCGAGGACACAGTCCATGAGTATTATCAAATAGTTTTGAATAGCCCTAAGACATGGAAAAACGCCCTTTTAGCTCATGAACCTTGCACACAAAACCTTACATTGAACCAAACTCTCCAAGAATTACTCTCCCAAAAGACAGGATGTAGGAATTTTTATGATAAGCTTATTTCTGAACCTGCCCCTGAGGGAACCGAACCTGCCCCTGAGGGAAACCGAACCTACCCCGATGAGGGGCATGTTCGTTTTTTTAACTCGTCTTCTTAAAAGCATAGTTATAGGCAAACAAGTTGAGTTAGCCACTTTGAACAAATATTGCATTAAAGTAAAGATACGTATCAATATATGTACCAACGTACATTATTATATTGCAAGAAAACGACTCATTATTTCTATTTTAGTGAAAAGGGGACGTACCGGCCCCGGTCTCCCCTACTGAACCTGAAAACCTTCATCATGCTTTCATAAAATGTAAACATGAACATGAATTTTGCAAATTTGCAACAACCCGATCAGTCTTTTAGTTTCACAGATTAGTCTATTAGCCAAAATATATATTCATATCACCAGTATCAAACAGAATACATTATCAATTGACAGTTTTGTAAATATTATCAAGGATGTTGTTAAAGTTGAAAATATCATTGCACTAGTGTGAAAATAAAGCTTTACCTTCATTTCATGCCAAATGGGAAACCTTTATCAATGTGTTAATTATGATTACAGTATATGTAGCAAAGGGCGCTTCATCATATAACACTGTAATACGTGACTTGAAATAGAGAATTGACTTGAATCAAATGTATACCTGCTGAACTGAATTGAATAAAAAAATATTTGAAAAAAAACGCAACTTTGATTCAAAATTATCATATCTTAGCCCTTTTCAATTATCAAATTTAATTAAAAGTTTAACATGAGATATTTTAAGTCAAGTAATCCTAATCCTAGTATCAAACGGTCTAGTATTTTCTTCTTTAAATTGGGTTTTAGGTTTTCAATGGTTTCTACACTTCTTATGTTCTTACTGCAAGCTACGTACTTGTCTGTTTGTCTGTTGTGTGAGAATTGTCTCTCTGGAATGCACTCTATCAATATTATCGTATCGTATTTCACTACCTATCGGTATATTGATAACCGATCGTATTGCATAAAGAATGTCCGTTTCTTACCAATGATTTGATAACGTATCACATCGACAAAAAGACGATTAAGGCAATTGTCTGAACAAATATTGCAATCTGAACGAGCGACCAATCAAAGCGCTTGAAAAGGTCAGGCTTCAGGTCAACCCACCTCTGATTGGTTGGACAGCAAGGTCCGATCGAGGTCAATACAGGGGCGGATAAATTTTCTTAGAAACGATTTGTATCGTGTTACCTTATATCTCTCTCTTTACGAACGTTGCCAAGAATTACGTCTATTTCGAAGAACAGAATTCCTCATAGTTTCCTTATATAGTCGACCCGGACATACGACCATAATAAAACACCTTCTACGAAATCCTAATTTTGACGTATAAGGATTATTTATTTAAGAATATTTATGTACAAATATACTCTTGACAGATCTCGTTCTCAATATGAATACAACCACTTCAGTATAAATAGTCATTAAAGCAGTTTGATCGGAGATTGCGTCACAGGAACAGACATTATTTCCTGGACAATGTTAGATTATTCAAATTTCAAACGTATTCTCAAAACATCCTCTCAAAATTGTATAATGTGTCAACCGTATCATACAATTTGCAAATACCACATGTTTTATTTCTTATCAGACGCCATTTACTGTGAAGACTTTTAGTTACAACACTTCCTGTATTGTAACAGTAACTGTGTCGATAGTTTTAATTACAAAAGTAACACAGGCTTTAGGCTCTTTCAATATGTATACACTGCAGGGTGCCAGTTTCTATATAAAACGCCTGAAGGGGCACGTCCAAGAGTTTGCTTGATTAAATGTGTTTGCCACAAGTTATCAATTTATTTTTCAATTAAGTTCAATTTAGTTCTCGAATAGAAATCAACGACGGTACACTGAGAATACGAATATGATATACAAAGAAAATAAGTCATGATGGCACAAATAAAAAAAAATAGTTCATATTTAGCTCATTTGACCTGGAAGACCCGATGGGCTTATCGCAGTGCATGGGGTCCGGCGTCCGTCCATCCGTCCATCCGTAAATTTCGACTTCTTCCCAAGAACCATTTATGCCAAGAAAGCTGAATCCTAGTGTACAGACTCCTTGACAAGTTAGGCTTATAAATTGTAGCTTCGGTGGCCATGTGGCCCCAAATAAGAGAAGAAGACGAAAATACGCTTTAAGGGCGTGGCCCTTTGTTCCTTAGTGGGGGCCATATAGTAACCAAACATATCATTCATCCCGCTAGTTAAGGAGTCTGTACACAGGTTTCAGCTTTCTAAGCAAATGTGTTACTTGGGAAGAAGATGAAAATAGGTTTTAAGGTCGTGGCCCCTCTGGCCCTTATAATGGGCCACGGATTTGCCAAAACTATACATGTATATTATAAACGAATAACGAAATAAAGTTTTATGAGTTTATAGATGTTTGTGTCTTGCATCCACGCATATTTTTGAATGCTATATGGAGGATCATTAAGAGTAGAATGCACAGACAGAATTATTTCCATGAATTTTGTTTGAAACAATCCAGTTGATCTGTAGCACATGCTTGAGGGCCACTCCATTAGAATACTTTAGCAGTATCTTCCAGCTGATCTTATATATCCTGCTTCATTCATTAGGCTAATGATCAAAAGTCAACATTCCAGTGCAACATTTACAAACCTTTAGATCTATACTTTTTTACAATACAATTTCACAATGCAATTAACAATATTGAGTTTAACCTAATAGAATAGTTTCTTGTTGACAAATATCTACATTCCGTAACGTACATTATTTTTGAATCTTATTTTTGATTAGGAGCTAGTGTTAAAACTTCAAATGTCACCTACATGTCAGAGTTGTGACGGATGTGGTTCAATCTATATCAAGTGTAAGCTTACAAAACCTAGTGATAAATAATTTGGATTCCTTGGAAATACTGGTCACGTGAGCAACTGCGTGGCAGGTAAGAAGGTACTCTGTCAGGTGATACCCAATCATTTATTAATGTGATGATATGTACAACACACACGTGGACATATCAAAAACGTTGTCCCTGTATTGTTTAAAATAGGCCCTCTTCCTGGTCACTGAAAGTAACCAATCAAAACAAACGTTTCTTCCTGGTTCAATCCTATTGGTTATTCAAATAACGTTTGTTAACGCTATTAAGTAACTTCTTTGATATTATAGCCTGTTGTTATGGATGACATAGCAGTGTTGACATGCCTTTCTTATGTCCTCTAGTATTAAGAATATTCACCTTAAAGGCACTGTAGCACGTTTTTTATGTTTGATGTTACACTTTTTTTCACGTAAATATTGATACAGTAATTTTTTTCGGGGAGTTCAACATAATACTCAATCCGTTTACCCGTAGGCTTAGGTTAAAGTGTTACGTATCAAGTGAGAAATACATGCGGCCATTATAGTATGAACACCTTTGAATATGTCTAGTTAGGGAAGTGGTCATACTCGATAATCCAGAGTTTACGTTCCGATAATATCTCTGGAACCAATATGGGCTCAATGCGATTAAAAAATTACCTGCCCTTAGTGGCATATTGTCCAATGAGGTATCTACGCTGCCTCCAGCAGCGTGCCAATCGCATGGCTTCTTTCATGACACACCCCCGCTTCGTCGATATACAGAAATGACAGTGCATCCGGAGAGATAGATTTCGAGACTGTATCTTGAGTTTTTGTCGATCAACACGGGTGGGGTATATCGATTGTTACCTAGCATTCCCAGCTCTCGTCAAGTGAATACCTCTGGACTGTAACATTTTTATCGCATGGCCTTTGATTTTATTAGCTCATCAGGCCCGTCGTCCGGCGTCCGTCCGTCGTCCGTCGTCCGTCCGTCGTCCGTAAACTTTTGACACTTTCGACTTCTCCTCATAAACCATATACAATAGATATTTTGTGTGCAGGTACCTTGGCATGTGGGGATTCTAATTTGTAACTTTTGTGACCCTGTGACCCCAATTTAGGGCCATAGGGGCCACGCCCTTAAAACCTATGTTCGTCTTCTTCTCCAGAAGGAGAAGCCCCAGAGAGCTGAAGTTTTATGTACAGGCACCTTGGCATATGGGGATTCTAATTTGTAACTTTTGTTACCTTGATGTGCTGATAGTAATATTCCAGCTTTATAAAACGTGGATGCTGCCATCTAGATTTAAGAGAGTTGACAGATCTGAGAGAAAACAAAACTGTGTAAGGAACTTCAACACAGGTTTTGCATAAATAACCGATGGTAGGTAAATTTAGTAACTTCATGTATTTTGGATTTTTTTTGAGTTGATTATATGCCATCCCACTTGACTCAAAACCGTATTGCAGTTTGGTAGCTTGTGTGCTTCGCCGACCCTTGGAGCTATGCCAGATGGAGCTCGCATGCTCCTGGTAGGGTCACCCAAGCCTTAAGGGTCAATTGGTAGAAACCAGACCAAAATTTGTGTCGTTCTAAAACCTGCTTTCTATCCCTCTTTTTCGTCTGTGCTCTCATCCTGTCGAACTTTTTCTCTCTCCGATCTTCTCTCTTTTGGATGGCAACATCCACATCTATAATAGCTGGTCTTTAATTGCTGTATGTTTAACCCCAACTCACTCACTCATCGTTTATCTGCCTATATGATTTCTTTCCTATTTCTGACTGACTAAAGGCCTCTCTGATTGGCTATTGAAAGAAGGTAATGCAACTAAGGGCAGGTAATTTGTGAATCGCATTGAGCCCATGTTGGTTCCAGAGGTTAGTGGAGATATTATCGGAAACGTAAACTCTGGATTATCGAGAACGGGAAGTGATTTGCGCAGCTAGCTACAACTTGTAACCTTCGGTTAAAAAATTCTTGTCTTCATTTCGAAAATATCTTTCTCTTTGTAATTTTGATTTTCTTTGTACGAGATGACTGTATTCCTCTGCTACAGTCATTATAAGATTGTCTGTGAGTAAATAATCCGTTTTACTGTTTTATGGTAAATTTGATTAAAAAAGCGATAATGATACTGGTAGCTTGTTACTTTCAGCGGAATGCACGTGCAACACGAGTTATACCCCACTTCCGGTCTCGTTGCTATGGTTTCCTTTGTGCTAACTGTAGGTATATTGACCGATACACCACAACCTTTCTAATACACCTATTCTTTTTTGCACACCCAAATTAAGTCAGGTGTAGAGATTTTCAACTCTGGCAAATCAACAGAGTTGTAAAATTATGAATTTTTAGCTCATCAGGTCTGAAAGACCCGATGGGCTTATGGCATGGCAAGGCGTCCGGCGTCCGTCCGTCCGTCCATCCGTCCATCCGTAAACTTTTCACATTTTCGACTTCTTCTCCAGAACCAATGACTCTAGAGAGCTGAAATTTGATGTGCAGACTCCTTGGCCAATGGGGATTCTAAATTGTAGATTTCGTGACCCAATGACCCCAAATGGGGTCACAGGGGTAAAAACCATAAAAACCTATTTTCATCTTCTTCTCCAGTTCCAAAAGGCCTAGAGAACTAAAAAGTTGTGTGTAGACTCCTTGGCCAATGGGGATTCTAATTTGTAACTTTGGTTCTTAAAATCCTATTTCCATCTTTTTCTCCAGTTCCAAAAGGTCTAGAGAGCTGAAAAGTTGTGAGTAGACTCCTTGGCCTATGGGGATTCTAATTTGTAGATTTTGTGACCCCATGACCCCAAATGGGGTCACAGGGGTCAAAAGTTGAAAAAACCTATTTTCATCTTCTTCTCCAGTTCCAAAAGGCCTAAAGATCTGAAAAGTTGTGTGTAGACTCCTTGGCCAATGGGGATTCTAAATTGTAAATTTCGTGACCCCATGACCCCAAATAGGGTCACAGGGGTCAAAACTTTAAAAACCTATTTTCATCTTCTTCTCCAGTTCCAAAAGGTCTAGAGAGCTGAAAAGTTGTGAGTAGACTCCTTGGCCAATGGGGATTCTAAATTGTAGATTTTGTGACCCCATGACCCCAAATAGGGTCAGAGGGGTCAAAACCTTAAAAACCTATTTTTATCTTTTTCTCCCGTTCCAAAAGGTCTAGGGAGCTGAAAAGTTGTGTGTAGACTCTTTGGCCGATAAAGATTATAAATTTTACATTTGGTTACCCCTTGACCCCTATTTCCATCAAAAGTCTGATGAGCTACAGAGTCCATGGCTCTATTTTAGATGTTAACGACCAATGCGGGAATCGAACCAGGGGCCTTAATGTTGCGACGCAACGCCTCTATCAACTGAGCTAATGAGGCTTGATAATTAAAGGTAGTGGTACTCTTTGTTGTGTCATGTCTAGGTTGTTGTATTTTCCTATATAAGCCAATGTATAGGTACTAGTTTGTTCAATTGTTTTATGTAATGAAGTCAATTTATGTTTTTAAAACGTAATAAGAAGAGTGTTGTTAATAGTTTATTGATCTAGTTAGGTCAAGACATATATACATAGAGAAGGGTGGATAGCTCTTTTCGTCAAATATTACTCGACCGGAGTGGGGTATAAGTCGGATATACCCACCCTTCCCTCGGTGCATCACTCAATATACCTCCTGTTTGAATCGTAGATCCTCGGCTCCGCTACGCTACGCCTCGGAGATCCACGATTCCAACAGGAGGTATATTGAGCGATACACCTCGGGAAGTGTGGGTATATCTATTACATGCCTATATCAATGACAGCTTCGTAAAATGGACATTGTTTCTCCAATATGATTCAATGTCTCACTTTCTCAATATATTAGAAAGGAATGCATTATACAAATTATCAAAGCTGATGTCTATTGAGCTCCGACTTTGGGTTCAGGTAAGATGAACCCTCGCGCACACGGTTCATGATTCACGTGCGTCACAGTTCGTTCTCAGTCGGTAACTATTACACACTTAATAATAATAATAATATGCATATTTATATATGCGCCCAATCCACCTGAGCGGTTTGAGCGGTTTGATTACAAATATACGTCCCTATATTCAAGAAACACAAGACATAAAAACAAAAATTGCTTTATTCAAATTACTTTAGTTTAGTAAACTTCGTCAATTTCAGTATAAACAACACTATTTACACCTATATATATATACACTGCAATGCCGGCACACATTGTTATTTGTTAATAAATTGCCAATCAACATTATGTCTGTATCTGACCCTACATATATAAGTATCCTTAATAACATATGAACCCATAACCTGGGGTATATTTCAAAACCAGTGAATTTGTTGTTAAATGTTTAGAAGTGTATTACGTTAATAAGTTGAGACATCTAGTTGAAATTGCAACAACAACCGCTTAATGCAATTGATTGCCAAGTGAAGTTAAGTAAAGTAAAACATAGACCAAATTTTACGTTTTCCGACTGATATAAAAGTAACCACTTTCGCTGTAGTAAGAAGTAAACTTGGTTTTTGAGTAAAGCAAGAAAAAGCACTGATGTGTGGTATGAGTCCACTAAGCTGTTATTTGACATCGACACAAGTTGACATGCATGTGCCTAGTGGCCTCATGAGCTATAACACTGTGTCGAGATGAATTTATCAACGAGGGTTAAATAAAACGCTTTGGTGGTTAAATAGTTGAGAAAATGCTTTATGAAGTCTCTTTGGGAGTATGACAAAAACGAGATTCTAGACACTGATTGGTTGGTGGATCGAAGTTGGATATATGTTACTTGTCCAACACTTTACCCCTTGGTGTATATATAACCGAATATCTAAAATATCATAAACATGCAAATACATAGTATTTACAGTACACACATTGGTCATAAAAACAACCGACACATCTCAAGAAATTGAGATACTAAATGTTTCCATTTGATAACTCCTGCTAAATGAATATGATAATTATGATAATGTGAAAAAATAAAAGCTTTCGGGTGGAAATAATGATATTTCTACTAGCTCTCCCAGTATTACATAAATAATCCATGTAAATCTAAATTTATCAGTTTATTATTATCTTGTGATCCTACAATTGTGAATAATCTTGTGAATAATCAAAGTTTGTATTCCTTGCCTTGAAAAAACGCGCAAAATATTTGAATTTAGAATATAAAATTATATGAAACTCTGTACATGTTACTATCACTATATGGCGCTTGATGTCATTGTAATCCATCACCTTTGTAATGTATAATGGGTCGGTGGCCCCTTTATGAAATAAACTTGATACTAATACGCAATTCTGTAAACATAAGTTCCGTATGATACACATTCATACATATATCTAAAGCTATTTAACAGTGTATAGAAGCATTCAAAGTATTCAGAACAAATTGACAAGATAGATTTTATCGATGTAATAACAGGTAAACATTTACACATTTGTGGCTGAAGTTAACTCAATTTTACTTCCTAAAAGAACTACTGTATTGTAATGTGGCACACCCTTGATAATACTTTGTGTTTGATAACACTCCTTAACAAAACATTTTTTTATAATGAATATATTCATACACATTTATAAGATTAGGAACATACTGAATATAGATAAATTCTACAAAATATAGATAAAATGTGAAAAATATCAATTTGTTATTCTAATATATATTATCTTTATATTTTCATGAGTTTTTAAGTCCATAGTTCCCTTAAATTCTTGATTTCTTCCTATCTCTCCTTGATTTCTGTTTTCTGGACCGCCCTCTCACTTTCTTCCCTCTGCGTTTGCCGTTTTTGGAGCCTGGTGGTAAATAGACTGTGTTAGATAATTTTGAAATTTAATACAAAAAACAGTTGAAAATATCGTTCGTGCCCAAAGAACATTTAAGGGGCAGTAGCACGTTTTTATGAGGAATATAAGGTGATGTCAGGAAAAGGAATTTTTATTGTTCCAATTGAAAGACAATGCATTTAAACTAAATGGAGCAGTAATAATTCAAAAATATAACGTAAAGTTGAGCCATGCGATTCCTTTTTCTTACACAAAATGAATTAAAGGTGTTCACACAAAATGGCCGCCAATGGATTTAACGTGCATCTTCATACTTTGTTCTCTGACTATGGATGATTGGCTTGTGTAATGAGATTTCTGACACTGTCAAAATTTAGCATTAACTTACAATTTTCCGTGAAAATTTAAAAATATATAATTATCAAAAAACGTGGTACTGCCCCTTTAAGGCAAAGCAAGAATACTTTATTCTGTCTTTTAACCAACTTACCTTTACTTCTTCGTCGATTTTTCCTGTTTTTCTTCTTTTTCTTCTTTTTCTTCTGTTTTTCACAGTCATCAAATATTGCTTCATCATCCGAGAATGTGTTTGCTGGAAATTGAGGAGAAGAATAAACATACTTGTTGACAAAATTTAATCATATTATAAACTTTGTAAGATCATATCGCTCTCGCGAATATTTAACGTATATCAACATACTTTAACATACTATAAAAGAAAGCCTACATTATTGTGTGTAGGTTGATTTCATAATGTCCAAGGAAGTGTAGGTGCAGATAAGATTGAAAACACAAGCAATAAAAACAACGTATAGATGTACGTTCTCGCCAATTACTATTGTATAACATATACTGGAGAAAAAAGGGATATTTTAGAAATGATTATTAATACATTTCCTCCTTGACGATCTTAATAAACGTTATGGAAAAAAAACCTAAATATTCTTAACCTAATTTGTACAGTATATATTATAGGTATTGTGTTGTACTAAATAGGCTAACAATGTTTATTATAATTATCAGAATGCTTTTCAATGTTAATGTTAAATTAGAAATAAATATCTTGATACTTACTCTCGAATTTTATGACAAATCCTCTCCCCGCTTTACTTTTTGGAGAAACACGAAAGTTTATTTCAACACATCCTCCAGAAAATGACTCATCTATTTCTTTGCTGCCTCGTACTTTCTTTCTTAATGATCTTTTCTGGTTTCGTATATGATAAAGTTTGATATTATCTCCCTTTGTATCAGGGTCAAGGTCGATATCTTGTGAGCGCATGCGCAGTATCCCGTTCCTTGGCACGCGTATCCTCTTCCGGCACTTCCTATTCTCTGCTCTATAATGCCAAGGATAGTTCTCGTGGCTCTTGATTAATCCAGTGCTTCCGTTTATTAAGAGTGTCTCTTTATCACAAAGGTCCACCACCTCGTCTGAAACACAAGAGTGAGTGAGTTTTTGTTTAGCGCCGCTTGGGCAGTATTGCAGCCATTAGCGGCGACTGAAACACAAGACACGCATAGTAAAAAACTTTAGATTATTTCTTTGCAGCACCTTTCTTATATAAACTTGTCTTAAACTAGTTGATGATATAACGTAGTTCCAGATAGTTTCAGATACATTTTTTACTCAATATAAAACAAATTTTGTATATGTTGCCCACATAGAAGTGTTAAACAAGTAATTGGCAATTCCCTGAAGATAATATGAGAAAGTACATTGACCACTTCAAAGTTCCGACATGGAGGCTGTGGTAGGTTTCATTGTCTCTGCCGTAAGATCACATCTAGTAGGACTGACATACGATCTGTTAAAGGAACAGTACAGCGGTGCCCGAGAAGGATGTCAGAAATATAAATGATATAAAAAGTACCTAATGAGGGTACAGTATAGGAATTGTGGACTTACGCTTAATAAAGAGTAAATTTTCTTACCTTCCTTTATACAGCGGTACCCCGAGAAGGAGACATATTTGGGTGGCTGAGACAGACAACGGAGAGACTGGGACATTGTGATGGGTATGCCAGACATCCAAGAGAGTTCACACGACCCCTTCCAGTAGCACACGTTCTTCTGGGTCAGGAAGGTGTGGGTCATTCCCAGACAGTCACCCAATCGGTAGCTACATCGTCCGTCAGTGCTGACTCCTACCTTCACTTCCGGTTTGAATATTACATGCCCTGGGGGACATGTGATATTTAGCTCTTCCCGCTTTGGCGTTATGCATTCTTCTATTGCGCCAAATACTGAAAAAGAAGACAAATCCGTTGATAGTTCAGATCATTTTACTCGTGATCATTGACCTTGGTGTTCTTCACATGAAACTCTTTAGGCCAATGAAAATGGTCATTGCGGTTTATAACTCTGGTACCAAACACAGGGTTCCATATATATTTCAGTTATTGATGCTGAATATAAATAATCATAATGAAAAGAGTTTAAACTAACCTGTTAATTATTCAAGCTTTTTCAAACCGTTTCCTTAACATTCTATAGCTTATCTTCAAACGTAAAGCCTAACATGCCAGTTTCCGACTAACTGTCACTTTTATGCCTTGCTGAATTCCCTTTTCTGAGCTTGCTCTCTAATTTACTATGAAAGAAAGCAATAATTCAATCAGAAAGTCACTGGAGGTTGCTAACAATCGCCTGTAGGGATGCTCATATCACCTTAGAAAAATCAAGGGTCGGCAGCAAGACATAAAACTAGCATTTTAGTCTTTGCGTAGGAATATGACTCTAGCTGGGACATCAAAAGGTTATCGCTCATTACGCCATGTTTGTGATTGAATAAAGACATACCATTAAACAAGGATTCCCGAAAGATGTTGCTGGCCAGTTCAGACACTTCAGTTTTATTCTGTGCAACTGATTGCAAAGGTTTATCTGAAAAAAAAATATAATAGTATTGAAATATGTCTACAAAATAAAGAAGTTAAGCATGGTCGTGATACGGGAAGTAAACTTGTAAGAATGACCTTGCTGAAACAGGAAGCAATGCATATCACGTAGACGTGTAAATTCATACCTTCGCAAACAGATTAATTGGATGTAAATAAAAAATATACATCAAGATGATGAATAAGCTAAAAACTAATTTGTCTCCTAGAATGTTAGTACTACATTTATTTTACTCGTTAAGGGTTTTGTATTAAACTCGCCTCCGTTCATTTTGCTCGACATTATGAACTCGTTTAATAAACAGTTTTAAATGGAATTTCGTTTGGAATCATTGATATATGGATGAGAACACAAAACTGACATAAACGCCGTAAGCAGTTATTATCTCCCGACGTCATAACAGTCGACTGCTGAACTGATATCTAATTCATGTAACTGCCTTGTAAGTCAGATACGAGTAAAACAACTCGAAACAAGTGGTGCAATTTCATTAAGAAAATTCAGTTAAGCAACAACTATTTACAATGCACATATCAACAACATGAAGAAAGTGATTTTCGAAGAGAAAACGCTAATTATAATATACTAAGAGTATTTTTAGCAGTTACAAATACAGGGCAGGAAACAGAAACTCACATTCGAATCTGACGACGAACCCATTGCCCATCTTGTCATGTAGCGTCTCCCCATCCTCCACGCTTACTTTATAGGAGATTTCCACCTCGGAACCATCCGTAACTTCAAATGTTGGTCCCCTCTTTCCTGTGCCCTTCAAGAGTTGTTCCCCCTTGCCCATAGACAGCTTCCATATTTGAAATGTGTCGCCACCAGCAACGTCGAGATCTAGGTCATCAACAGTGAGAACGAGGCGATGACCTTTTCTAGCCGGAAGTAGAAATTTGCAGTGTTTCCTGGAGGCGGGATAGTTCCAGGGGAAGTCTGAATGTGAGCGCACGACACCGTGTTCAACTCTGGATAAATCTGGAGAATTACAGACATCGAAGACTCTTTCTGAAATAACCAATGGCACATTTGAAAAACTAAGTTAGCAAATGGATGCCGTGGAAGTTTGTGGGTATCCATATCTATATATTATGGCAATATGATTTGATGCGTGGATTGCTGCATAAATAAATGGTAGCTAAATGTAATGATGGGTGAATTGTTCTTTAAATAGATCGATAACTAAAGGAATTGATGCTTGGATGAATTTATGAATAAATGTATTACTAAATGAATGGCTTTGATGGTGGGTGATAAAATGCATGGATAACAGTTACTGTTTAGTGAGCGAGTTATTGTTATACGACGCTTGGGTAATATTTCAGATACGTGGAATGGATGGGTTCCTATGTAAATTGATACGTGGATTTATGTACAGTGTATATACAGTAGGTAGATGGAAAGTTATATTTATTTATATTCGGATGGTTGTATTCATCGATTGCTTGCTTGCTTTATGAATAGATTCATGAATGGTTTGTTTAGGTTGATCAGTGTCTATATGAATAGACGCGTGAGTGGTTGTAAACATATATGGATATCTTTATTTCAATTGATGCGTAGATGATTGTATTAATAGGATGGCTATATCAATGATGTGTGGTTAGTTGTATATATATATATTATGTATTCATCCTCCAAGTTGGGAGATTACAAAGACAAAATGCGAAAACAAAAGAAAAGCAAAAGATCAGTGAAATTTACAACAGCCCTGCATCATTATAGTCTCAGTCTGTACCGACACTGGATGTCCTGCTCAGTGCCGTGTCACTTCTCTGGATGTATTTCACAGCAACGGTTGTGAATATTCTCAGTTCTACTGCATTCAGATTGAATGTGAGAATAAATTCAAATTAAACCAAAACGTAGTACACCTCTTGAAGACTGTACTATAAAAAGGTAGAAGAATTTATTAACCTAAAGTATTTCAATGTAGTTTTCCGGGAACATAATGTTTCCAGGTTTTGAACTATGAGAGGGCAGTCAACTAATAAAGTTTAGAAAGCTGTGCCTAACTTGTAAAATGTGTCAGATATTACACAGTACATAAGTGTAGTAAAATAATGTAAAGCTCTATGTTTCTAATCGAACTCGTTCTTCCTCATTCCTTTAACATAATTGTAAACCTGGACAGAAATTCAATACGTTTATGTGACAAACTTCCTAGTTGAGATCAACCCAACGTTTTTAACATAAATTAACATAAAGGTTGAACGATTAGGTCTTTTCAATGGTAGAAGCTGAGGTATTCGATGGGGGGGGGGGGGGGGGGGTAAAATATAAGATGACGTTTTTCAAAATAATACTAGGCGAGGAGAGAGGGAGACGGAGAGGAAGAGTGAGGAGAGAAATATAGATAGAGAGACAGAGACAGTAGTACATAGTATTAGTATTCTACATATATCTCGTAGTGATTGGTTGTGTTTTCTTGTATCATAGAAACATTTGACTATAAGATATCTTTTGTTGTATTCTTATTTTGAAATAGTGGTTTGATCAGAATGCTATTTAAAGGGGCAGTAGCACGTCGATAATTTTGTATTTTAAATATTTCACTGATAATTGTAAGTTTATGCTAAATGTATTATTTTCACAGTGTCAAAAATCTCATTACACAAGCCAATCATCCATAGTCAGAGGACAAAGTATGAAGATGCACGTTAAATCCATTGGCGGCCATTTTGTGTGAACACCTTTAATTCATTTTTTGTAAGAAAAAGGAATCGCATGGCTCAACTTTACGTTATATATTTGAATTATTACTGCTTCATTTTATTTAATTACATTGTCTTTGAATTGGAACCATTAATTTTTATTTTCCTGACATCATTTTATTTCCCCCCTAAAAACGTGCTACTGCCCCTTTATTGTATCTGACTGAAATCGAAGTCGAGTTGATGTAATTTGTCAAGTGTGAATGAACCGTTTTAGTAGAGTTCCGTATTGAATGATAGTTGAGTAACAAAACACCAGGAAGGTATTAATGTTACTTCTAGGACGAGATAAGACCGTGATTGTATACATTGCGTCTTGTCTTGCTTACGTCACCGAACTGAAGTCACTTTAAAAAACATTTTAAATGTACATTTAAAGATAAAAATTCATATTTATATCATATCAAATCAAAATTTACATTAAGATAATCTTATTTCATGACATCTAATTGTATTACAGTTGTATACGTTATACCATGTTTAAACAACTTGTGAAAGAATACGATGCCCGTTGTACTTGTTAAGGTTTTAGTTCTTGGCAAGTGCAAAAGGCGCATTCTTGTAGCACCGAGGGTATCACATGCTTTGGCATTAAAGAATGAACGGAAACAGTTTATTTGAAAACATATCGAATAAAAGTTTTAAAAAACTTTAAAATATAAATGTACAAGAGTTTTTGGTTCCTGAAAGTTGTATCCAGTACATACGATATCGACCCAATCATCTAAATTGCATGAGTTTACGAATACGACGGTCAATATATCTTTATACCATATACTCTACTATACTCTATTTGTAAAGCGCCATTATCCAAAATTAACCATGCATGTGTGTATTTTTAAACCCTATATCTAAAAGCAACTCAATATCGCGAAAAATTTAACATTTTGCTTGGATTTAAGTTTAGATAAATTTAAAAAAACATATGAAGTGCAGTAACAAACAGACCATAAAACATATGTAAACATATCAGATAGAGTAAAACATTCCTAAAAGTAAATTCCTATAAATCATATTTTATTTATAAAAAAAACATTACTTCGGAACCCAAGTCATCGTTGTTCCTTAAATTTGCAAAATGATGAAACAAGGCCCGAGTCATCAAATTGCTTTTGCACATGTCCCCAAATAGTGTTTTACTTTAGCTAATTCATTGAGTGATCTTCCGCATAGTATATATATATTCTTTATATATATTCTTTATTCCCGTTGTATTATCAGGAATAAACGTTGTGAAAGGGTGTAAGCATGACTAGGCCAGTTCAGATCTAATTTACGAGGAATGATATTTTTCCTGGTAAACGTTTTGAACTTCTGGGTCAGGTCGATTCTGGGAAACTGTCTTTCCTTAAAACTTCTTCTTATAGATACACTTGAGTTTAACACAACTCAGTTTACTCAATTCTTAGTTCCACGCCTACCTTCAGGTGTTTAATGGCTTGATATGCCTTTGATCCATACGAAAATACCTCTTGAAATATAAAGCTTTGTTAAATCCGAATTATTACTTGCATACAATGAGAGGGCTACAATATGAGCTTATACTTGGGAAAGGTTCAACTACCTTATGGCATATCAAAACTATATACGTCACGCAGATGAAACATTAACACAACAAGTACAAACATTGAATTGATTGGTGAGTACCAAGAAACTCGACAAACGTGTCGATATGTTGTGCTTTGAACTTGGGCTTCGGTGTATAAGTACTTTCACCAAATGCTTTGCACTGATAAGGGTGATCAGATGATAAATTCTTAAGACCTATCAAAATCAGCTTTAAGTTTCGGAAAATCTACAAAATTGACATTGTTTTATGTACGTAAAGGGATAAAAAATACATGAAACCATGTGAACAACTATTTGAAGGAATTATTTGGGATTTGGTTTTATTTATATAATTTGAAGCACTCTTTAAACAAAGTGCAATAATTTAATTGAACAAAGAGATTTCTAATGTAGTATACTGGCAACAAAACGCTAATTTGAACGCATAATTAACGTGACGTTAAGACAACGTCGTTTTGAATGCTTTCTTTATTCATTAGTCCAGGGAATTGTTTTATTGTGTTCTAAGTTACTTACCAGATGGAATGCAAAGAGGATTTTCCATACTGACGTAGTTTGGCATCTTCATGATACAATTTGAATCATTGGACGCCAGTATCGGCAGTTGATCCCTCCATCTTAGCGAGCAGCGTCTCTGCCACCAACATTTGTTTTTCTGAAGTTTGAGTTCATAGGTTAAGCCCGTGCAGTCACCCTCGCTAGGCGAGCAGGTGTTTTTCGTGTTTTGACCGACGAATATGATTGGTTGATAAATCACGTAACCTTTCGGGCAGTTGAAGGTGACTGTGTCTTCTTTTCGTATGCATTTTGATACAGTTGCCCCGGCACCTGAAATTAAGGGAAATACGAATTTTATGATAATTTTAAGTTTTACAAACTGTCATTAGTTTAATTTATACGTCACTCATTGATATAACATGATCTTTTTTAAGAATTTGGTTTTGTTATGGTCGTGATTAATCAAATGAATTGTGTTACCAGATTAAACCCATTTCACAACCTTTAAGGGAAGTTTGTTAATTTCTTACGTGTATAAAATCTTGAATGTTGGGCATGATGTTTAATATCAATTTTCACTTTATCAGTCATATGTTTAAAGGACAGTAACACATTTCAATTGATATAATATTAGTTTATGCTGTATGTTTTTGCAGAGGGTCAAATATTTCATTACTCAAACCGATAGTGCGAAGTCGTAAAGGATATGACCAAATTCCCAGAAAAAAGCCACTGGCGGCCATATTTATGTGAACACCATTTGAGGTATGGACATGGATTCGCGTAAACTGACCTAACATTTAAAGAAGGTCTTTTAGAACAGTATTATTCTATTAGAAAACATTGTCTTGCATCCGGCAATCTACCCCACGTCTAATGAGGTCTAAAACCGCTAGAACCAACCTACTTGATTTGATATGAATTCAATATCATAAAATGATCTGATAAAGGTTATTCATTTTTGATTTTAACAAAATACGTGTTAACACCAACAGACATACAAAGTTTCTATGTCAACTGTATATACTTGGGAGAGTGCAGTTAACGTCATCACGATTTGGGTGGTTGGGGACGTTGGGGTTGCAGTTGTCACTCAAAACACTCTGAAATTGACACGTGTGTCAACACGTCGGTCCAAACTTGAATGTATCTCTCTATTCTTTCCTTGACAGATACCCGATAATGCAGACGAACAACGTGTTTTTGATTATCTGTTTCTCGGGCATTCTTAAGCTTTTTTTTTCATTTTACGTGCAATCTAATACCTTGGTTCACCAATGGATGACATGGTTAGAAAAAGAGAAAATATTACATATATTCGCCATCAATCTATCGTTAAGGAGACCAAACCAAAATCATCATCTTAAGCGTACATTTAATGTAATATCAAGACTTTCCTTAACTTACCGTAAACAAATGTACTAACCATGATGACAGTCTTCTTGACCGTATATCGTATGTTTTTAAAAGCGTATAATTCAACTAGAATACAAGGCTGTACATACATACATGGTCGTAAAATGGAAATCATTAGGTATATACGTACTTTCTTATAAATATAAAAACGATTATTACAAACAGTAAAACAATGGTTTACTTTATATATCCTTGAGGTTTCTTGAGAAGTTTTCGTAATTCAATTCAGAAATCACCTACCTGCGAGAGCCGACACACACGATAATACGAGCATTAACATGATGAAGATATGAAACGCAACGGACTCGTTTCTATATATAGTGTGTGAGCTGATTTACTTCCTGTTTAGCGGGGAATCCCCTAAATACGCGCATGTGCGTTTTACAGTAATGATCACGCCACAAGTACTAATTCCTATAGAAAATAACATTTTGTTTATAGTGAGATATTAACATTAGTTTAACGTGACGGAAGGCAACTATATATATCTATATCTATATATTTATATGAATAACAGTACACTGATATACTTCGTAAACTCCTTTTCATTGAGTGTTTACTGTACGTACGTGAAAAAGTGGTGTAAACCTGCTTCCAAACAATCTTTCTATATATTGATATATTCTAATAAAATGATTTTATCAAATCGAAAATCACTACACATAAGGTAAAGTAAGGGAATAAGTACAACACATCATTTAAACCTATTATCGTCTCGTATACGTTAGTTCAGGTAACTCAAGACAAAATGAATTAATATCAAATTTCAATTTTTTCAATTTATTTCCAGTATACTACTTGTATTATCATTCTTGACATCATATTCACTATATGCTGCTCTTGTCATGATCATGTTCATATATTTATGTTGCTGGAACGGTTTTCACACATGCTTGTTGACCAATCCAGTTCATGGATCTTTTCATGGAATAAATACGTTTAAGCCATATTTCAATCAAATAAAATATACAATTGTTTGATTGAATGTTAGAAATAAGTACATTGGTTATACAATATGTTATTCCAAACTCTCGTATTCTACAGTTATTCAACTGAAACGGCTTGATACAAACCTTAGTGCAGGCAGCCCCTTGCTTCTCCTATGTACGTAACTGGCTGTATATATGCATACGGTTATCAATAAACGTTCTCAGTGGAGGCAAGGTATTGCAATGTCTCTCTCTTTCTCTCGCTGTGAAAGACAACTGATAAATTTCAATCTGTGTCGATATCTGTACATTTATAGAATAATTTCATCTATTTATAGAGCCACGTATTTTTATGGAACAAAGGAAAAGAAGGGGGAGGGGGAGAGGGAGAGGGAGAGAGCCAGACAGACAACAGAAAAAGTGAGGAGAGAGATCTAGAAGGAGAGCCAGACAGAAAGAAAGGAGAGAGATAGGGGAGAGAGATGAGACGAGAGAAGGAGAGCAAGACAGAAAGAAAGGAGAGAGATAGGGGAGAGAGATGAGACGAGAGAAGGAGAGCAAGACAGAAAGAAAGGAGAGAGATAGGGGAGAGAGATGAGACGAGAGAAGGAGAGCAAGACAGAAAGAAAGGAGAGAGATAGGGGAGAGAGATGAGACGAGAGAAGGAGAGCAAGACAGAAAGAAAGGAGAGAGATAGGGAGAGAGATGAGACGAGAGAAGGAGAGCAAGACAGAAAGAAAGGAGAGAGATAGGGGAGAGAGATGAGACGAGAGAAGGAGAGCCAGACAGAAAGAAAGGAGAGAGATAGGGGAGAGAGATCTAGAAGGAGAGCAAGACAGAAAGAAAGGAGAGAGATAGGGGAGAGATAGGGGAGAGAGATCTAGAAGGAGAGCAAGACAGAAAGAAAGGAGAGAGATAGGGGAGAGAGATGAGACGAGAGAAGGAGAGCAAGACAGAAAGAAAGGAGAGAGATAGGGAGAGAGATGAGACGAGAGAAGGAGAGCCAGACAGACAGACACAAAAAGAAAGGATGTGAGAGAATATAATACAATTTCATATGGGCAGGTATGTTCTTTATTTCTTAAAACAAGTATGGAAGATTAAGTACATAGACATTATTACCCGAAGAAGTGTGTCATGTGACTTCTACGAAATGAGTGTCAATTTTTGTATTACCCGAGCGAAAGCGAGGATTATAAACAAATTTTCACGAGTTTCGTAAAAGTCATATGACACATTTCCGAGGGTAATAATTTCTTTATTATCGCTTTTTTGTTATCATATTAGAAATATCCAAGAAACGGACCGCTTCCCTTTCGACTACGGCGACAGTGATGTCACGAATAATGGTATTATGACGTCACAGGCGGAAAAATACGGAAACTCTAGCTTCAACAATCGTTGCTTGGCAAAAGTGATATGTGCACTAGTGCTCATATTGAAAATATGTCACTATCTAATTCAACCATATGGGTAATAAATTCTTGTTTGTCCACAAAAGTATCGTCATAACAAGGTGTAGTTTAAAGTTAGTTCATTCACAGATATATGATTATAAACGTTCGTGTTAATATTTCTGAAGTCATGAAACAATTGCTGGAAATATCAACATCAAGGCTTTAAGAATATCACCTAATCTAGTGATTATTTTGAAACAAGCATTGCTCGACTTGAATATGTGCGTACAATATCATGACATTTGCACAAAATTTATATTCTCAGCGTCCTCTAACATTTGAGGAGTGTCCTATTTATGAGCCACCTACACGTTTGACTATCCCCTAGTTATATAAAGAGCTTGGTACAATAAACTAGCCTCTTGACCACACATTTTATAAAGTAAATTGATAAATTGTGCTGATTCAAAAGTACTCAACTCTACGCACATTGCCGCTTCGTTTACCATGTGACTTGATTATTCGTCGAAACTATGAATATACAATATCATTTTCGGAGCACACCTTTATATATTGTAGCCCATTTATTTGTACAAAAGAGGAAATTCCGTCATATGAAAGGAAAGCTTCCTACGCAAAATATGAATTTCGTTTCGTTTTCCTGTACTTGACAAGAAGATTATGAAATCATGAAATCATACCCACGTGGATTCAGCATTCCATTAAAGGTGTGGAACGTTTGATACCAGGTACCGTAGATTGCAAGGTGTGTCTGATAACTGGAACGACCATCCTATACTGCATTGTGTCCTTGGATTAGAGTATGCGATTTCATAAAAGGGTAACACAGTTTAGATACTTACGGTCAGAAAAGAAATCCCGCCCACTCGTATCAAGATATAATTCGAAGGTGTGGAAGATGTTTTCGAAGAGTTATAAACAAAAGGATAACATTTTATTTTCATATCTTCACATATAACTAAGAACGCCATTTACAAATAAAAACGTCTGTTCGTATATATAATCAAAATGTCTCAATATTATGATAATGAGTCTCTGAAAAGAATTTTATGCCCTAATAGACATTCAAAATTAAGAATTGATTGGATATGATGTGATTTAGATTTAGTTTAAAGAACGACCCAACAAAACACCAACAAAATAAATTTCAGTCGTTTTACACATTTAGGGACATAAACTTTAATCGTGTTCTTTTTTTGTGACTATCTGCTTCAGATGTATTAACAAGATTTAGTTGTTTATTCCGTGGATATAAACAATCCCTAGCAAATTCCTATCAAAGGACACTGTTCTCAAACCGTCAGTAAATGAAATTGCAATGATTTAAAGGGGAAGTAGCACGTTTTTAGGGGGAATGCAAGGTGATGTCAGGAAAATGAAAATTAATAGTTCCAATTTGAAGACAGCATTTCAACTAAATAAAAATAATACATATAGCATTTACTTACATTCATCAGTGGAAAATTGAAAATATAAAATTGTCAAAAACTGTGCTACGGCCCCTTTAAAGAAACGAGTAATGATACGTTATTGCATATTGGCATGATTGATGTATCGAATTATTTTCTTCATAAAATGAAATTCCGTCTAGTTTCCGTCTAGGATACTGACTTCAATTTTTAAACACACATATTGTTCCTCATGAACACAATCCTGTTCAACAATCACAGGAAGAGAGACAGTTTCCCTATCTGTGAGAAAATGTCATGATTATAATACAACATTTCCTACACATTATCATTTAATATTGTAGAACCAAACATAATATGGTCCTTTTTTTCGTTAGGATGACTGAGAAGTGTTTATCACCTTCCTCTTAAATTAATCAGAATTCTCGTGAACTATTATATTAACAATGACTTTTATAGATGTCCATCAAACCAGACACAAATATGACACATCAACAGATAAGTGAAAACTTATAATCATAATAATTTATAAGCGAAAACATTCTTTGCTGGTAGCATTGCCCGTTTTGGCATTTTCGTTATCGTAATCCACGATATTTTTTGTATATTTTTGCTTTAACAGTTTTCATATACAGAACAGAAGAATGAACATAATTAAGTACATGACGAATGACACTTTTCAACAAACAGGGCAGAAATAGACTGATTTTTTTGTTATTATGGTTTTTACGTGTTTTTATCAACCAAATGCGTATTATCTTAATTATTACATTTCCTTTTCTCTTTTCTTTTGTAAGGATGTTCGTTGTTTTACTGTTTATTGAAAATAATTTTTTATTACTATGATAATTTAAGATTATGTTGTATATTTACATAAGTTCAATCAAGAATCCATGTTTTTCTTTACGAGTCGTATAACAAAAAATTAAAGATGTTCATTGGTATTGTGCCAAGTTACTGCATGAAGGTCAAGGGTTTATCATATTTTTTTTTAATTGTTTATATAACTGGACAAGGATATGACAAGTATAGTTACGTGTCCAACTTGTCGGTTAGCTGTCGAATCAGAAGTGTTGTACATGTAATCCTCTCGAGAAACATGGGCTTATCTACAAACGCTCCTGTGTGATAGTGTCGGTTTATCCCACATACCGACATAGCTCTACATAATAGTGTGGTATAATTTCCTTTATCATTCAACAACCGGAACTGTCAGTTGTAGTTTATAAACAAAATCATGAAATAAAAAATAGTTTGTTTCAGCCCTTACCAATACCTGTGAACGTTTCTATAATAAGATGTAATATATTGTCAAGGACAGGGTGTCCTAAGATGGATGAATTGTTCCATAAAGGATTAATTGTGAATGACTTTGTTACGTTTCTTCACCAAACCTTCTGACAATTCACCTATTAAAAGGCGAAGAAATGTTGCTGAATTAAAACATAAAAATGCAAAAACATTGTATATTTTATATATTGAATTTGGTACAAAAAGTGTCATAGGATGGCAATAATGACCGTTTGTTTTATATTACACTATTTACATTCTCTATCAAAGGGTCAATCAATAATAAGGACAATTCTTATGGATGAACAACTTCTTTATTCTGTGCATCCATAAGAATTGTCCTTATTGTTCATCACACCAACTTCTAGAATGCCAACCAAAGAGGTCAATTAATAGTATGGAGATTGAAATACAAAATATGTCATACAAATATCTGTTGCGATATTTCTAGTGACATTTCTAACATTTAATGATGTAACTAAATCCTCCATGTCGAAACAGTCTTTCTATCATAATTTGTTGAAGCTGAACATAACAATCATCGGAATTTTGTTTACATAAAATGTAGTAAAAACATGTTTACCATTTGACTTATAAACAATGTTTGGATGACGAGCAACAATGTTTATATTATGGTGTAAATCGGTCACTGCGTATGAATACACGTCATGTTGTATATCCTCTATTGAGGATGTTTTGAAAGGAAAAATTCACATGTCATTGTTGTTAAGGGATATCTTTTGTTAAATCAGTTTTATGTCATAATAAACGTAAACTTGTTTCCTTGTTGTTCACAATATAGTGAACCAATATAAATATTGTCCAAACATGACGGTTAGATAAATAAACAACGTTCACTTAAAGGGGCAGTAGCACGTTTTATTGGGAATATAAGGTGATGTCAGGAAAATGAAAATTAATGGTTCCAATTGAAAGACAATGTATTTAAACTATATGGAGCAGTAAAAATTCAAATATATAACGTAAAGTTTAGCCATGCGATTCCTTTTTCTTACACAAAATGAATTAAAGGTGTTTACAAAAAATGACCGCCAATGAATTTTACGTGAATCTTCATACTTTGTCCTCTGACTATGGATAATTGGCTTGTGTAATGAGATTTTTGACACTGTTAAAATAATACATTTAACATTAACTTACAATTATCAGTGAATTTTTTTAAATATAAAATTATCAAAAAACGTGCTACTGCCCCTTTAATAACTATAATCATTATGTTTGTTATAACAATACTTTATTTTTGACATGTTGAAGAGTAAATTTCATAATTAATGTCTTGATTCAACAAGTATCAGAATATACTGATAGATATATAAACTCTCTGTAGGTATTGTTATATGTCTTGTTAAATTAACAGTTGCATTAATCATCGACAGGTGGTTATCATAGCACTTCAATTTTACCGAACAAAATACGTTTAGGATATTCGAATAGTTTATTTTAAAAAATCTCATTCTCTTATCAATGAAAGGCAATATAATTTATCTTTATTCAAAGTTAACCTTATATGTCCTTTACATTTTGTTTAGTTTATTTAATGCTTTCAGATGATCATTTTTCATAAACTTAATTACACAAAACTTACATGTTTTCTTAAATAATTACAGTATAAATCATTTAAGGTATCTTTTAAACACTTTGAAAGGACTTTGAAGAGAAGGGAATGGAATACTTTAACTACTAAAAAAACCCAGACAAATCATAATCGAATATAAGTGTTCAAGACACAATGGAAGAAAGCTGGTAGTTTATCTTCAAAATATAAGGGTTTGCTTACAAGTGTTGACTTTCGGGCATTTTGGTTGCGAAATATCACAAGTGTCAATTTATCAAGAATGATATCGACTGACTTGGGAAACAATATCAACCCAACAAGGATCATATCGACTGACTTGGGAAACAATATTAATATCAATCCAACAAGAATGATATCGACTGACTTGGGAAACAATATTAATATCAATCCAACAAGAATGATATCGACTGACTTGGGAAACAATATTAATATCAATCCAACAAGAATGATATCGACTGACTTGGGAAACAATATTAATATCAATCCAACAAGAATGATATCGACTGACTTGGGAAACAATACTAATATCAATCCAACAAGGATGATATCGACTGACTTGGGAAACAATACTAATATCAATCCAACAAGAATGATATCGACTGACTTGGGAAACAATATTAATATCAATCCAACAAGAATGATATCGACTGACTTGGGAAACAATATTGATATCAATTCAACAAGAATGATATCGACTGACTTGGGAAACAATATTAATATCAATCCAACAAGGATGATATCGACTGACTTGGGAAACAATATTTATATCAATCCAACAAGAATGATATCGACTGACTTGGGAAACAATATTAAGATCAATCCAACAAGAATGATATCGACTGACTTGGGAAACAATATTGATATCAATTCAACAAGAATGATATCGACTGACTTGGGAAACAATATTAATATCAATCCAACAAGGATGATATCGACTGACTTGGGAAACAATATTAATATCAATCCAACAAGGATGATATCGACTGACTTGGGAAACAATATTAATATCAATCCAACAAGAATGATATCGACTGACTTGGGAAACAATATTAATATCAATCCAACAAGAATGATATCGACTGACTTGGGAAACAATATTAATATCAATCCAACAAGGATGATATCGACTGACTAGGGAAACAATATTAATATCAATCCAACAAGAATGATATCGACTGACTTGGGAAACAATATTAATATCAATCCAACAAGAATGATATCGACTGACTTGGGAAACAATATTAATATCAATCCAAGAAGGATGATATAGACTGACTTGGGAAACAATATTAATATCAATCCAACAAGAATGATATCTACTGACTTGGGAAACAATATTAATATCAATCCAACAAGAATGATATCGACTGACTTGGGAAACAATATCAATCCAAGAAGGATGATATAGACTGACTTGAAAAAAACTATCAATCCAAATATGAATTGTGGCTCATAATAACTGCTTGTCAGGTACAAACGGACTTTCTATACTGAACAACCTAGTCTACAAAAGTATAAATGCCTTAATCCAGCAACATGCAGTCAAACCTTGATGTCAGTTATCAAAACTGACAGGAGTTTGACGGATTCGTCAGTTAACAATCGTTAGCAGTCGAACTAAGCCCTTTCTATCAAGGTCATTGTCGTCTTTTTCATAACGCCATAAGGGAATCCCCCAAAAAGTTATTTCGCAATTCAGTTTCTGTTCGCCTTCGAAAGTTGGCATGCGTGAAGAAAAGTATTTACTCTCACAAATTTAAACCATGTATCATCGTCCCGTGGAAACTAATACATTTCCCAATGTTATTTACTGGTCATGTCGACACCCTTGAATGACTCTAATATATTCTGCCCGTGCAAACCGTGGGATGACACACATCTTCAAACTACATATATTCGTGTACTTCCCCATTGACTGTCAATTTCGCAGTTTCGTATCTTATTTGTTCCGCTACCCTTTGTCTGTTGTGAAGATTTCCAAAAAATCTATTCACGGCGTACCTATGTAATTTAGTTGCACTTGTGTTACTGATTTACGCTACATTTCCTGGATTTCCCCGGATATCTTACTACATACGTATTTCACAATTCAATTTTGCCAAACAAGCAATACGTGTTACTGATCGAGTGTAACCCTAAGGCGATAATCCGTCCTTAATCCCTTATCCAAACATTACTAATCATGAAAGAGCGCCGGTTTTCGTCTTCGAGCGAAAACCTGAAACTAGATTTTCGACTTCGAGCGAATACCCCAACCCTATATTTGGTTCTTAATGGACCATTCGCTAATGAGTAAACTTATCAATTCGATCTAATAAGCTCACTAAGTAAGACAGATATTTTAGTAAGCTTACTGATTCGAATTAATAATCTAAGTAATTCATTTAGTATGCTTATAACATTAATTAAAGTTTATTAAGTTCAGTCAAGTAAGTTTACTTATTCGCTTTGTTAGCTTATCAAATAAACTAGTTAGCTTTTAAGTGATTAAGTAATTTCCCCTGATAGCGATTAATTTCCGTTTGACACCTCATTTTCGGAAAGTTTTATATATATCATAATAATATTATGTCTTTTAATAAACGTTGTGGTGTAGATACACATTATCATAACAATTATTCCGGGGAAGACATTTTTCATTATTGTCATCTTACAAAATATACAATTGGCGTCTTACAACAAGTATAAACTACTAACAAATAGACTAAGCAATTCATAGTAGTATAAATTATACCACGTATGTACCCTAGATTCATTTGAATCTTTAAAAATGTAACTGATTTATTTATTTACAATGCTTAGTTCACCCAACCACCCAGGAAGTAACTTTCTTTTCGTCTGCAGGATTTTAACTTCCTATCCCAGTTAACAACCCCGCCTGTCAGTTGACCCAGTTGACTATGTTTAGTTTGCATGAAAAGGTGAATAGATGAATGATAAGACGTGTGAGTTAAAGGAAGTTCAAACATCTTCAAAGTGATTCTTTTCTTATCAGGGATATTCTATTTCACCTCGTTTATAGACAAAACATAAAATATGCGCACTTTTACAAAATAACCAAAAAGCTTCTTATTTTTTTTCATTCTATAGTCTCCGAATTAAACAGAAATCGGGTGTTGTAATTGACTTTCATAGCGTTTCATGTCACATATTCTTCAAGAATTGCCAAATAAATGCAAATTATTGATTGTCCACGAAAAACGAACAACACCCTCGATGAAGTGTCTAAAACGGAAATCACACGAAACATGAACCCCAGTATATAACCTTTCAGCACTGACAATCTTGATATTTTGAGACAGGTTGGGTTCCATTCGAAGGAACACAAATTTCCCAATTTCACGAAAACATAACAAATAAATGTTCCTCATACCTAAATGTATATATATATGAATTAGTACTTGAAATGTTTCCTCTATGTCCAGTTATAATCCGCTTCTACCATCTGATCGAACGTCTTCATTCATAAACTCCATTGTGATCGATATAGTTCGAATATGAAACAATTTAGTCAAAAATGTCAAGTACAAGTTTTAAAAATCTAAGTAGGTATAATTTCTTTCAGCGAGAAAGCTACCTATTTCAACGGTGATAAACGACTTAGTATTCTACATAAATATATTCACTTCAATTATGACATTTTTGGTAAATTTAGCACAAGTCTTCAATTTTAGGAATTGTAGATTTGTAAATATGATATAGCTTTTCTATTGTGTTTTAATATTATCTACAAAATGATTTTAAAGCACAATATATAACGTAAAATCGTATTCTTTTATACATACTTAATACTTATTATTATTTTCATTGTGTAATAAACACTTTTGTTACGAAAATAGTTTAATTAAATTACACCATTGCATTGTACATTTCTTGCTCAACTCAAATCAGTGTTTATAAATACTATATACTCTCCCAAAAAAGAAACGCATAGGTGATTTTGATAATGTTTGATGAGAGTATAAATGAATATATATTCTCCGTTGTTTTATGATGGTTTACAGCTTCAGTCAACAAAATCGACCATTTTCAACTTTATGTTTACTTGAGACTCACTTGAAACTTTTTGGGAAACACATCATTTAGTAAAATAAAAGGCAGTCCTCACTTAAGAGAAAACGCTGAATTATGTGGTACCTTTAACCAACCAAAGGCAGTCCATGTTTCAAATTTTGTTATTCAATTTTACATGTAACACAGGTTATCATTATTCATCGACAAAGTGTCGGAAATTTCATGATTGACAGAAGTCTGATATCACGTTGCGCATTATTGGTTCGTTCCTACACGCCCAAATAAACCTTCAGAAGTTTGCATTAAAAAGTTGCCATCAAAACCCAAAATCGCTACATCCGGGTCACAATTTTTTCTTCAGTCTCTTGTCACAGTGATACAGATTATTTAAAATATTCCTGATTTTGGTTTAAAGTCCACCAAACTTTACGAAAGCGTTTGCTTGTTCTTTGTTGCTTCAAAGAACACAAATGTATGAAGTGGTGTTTCAAAATCAAGATCATGAACCTAAGAAACTTTAGAAGACTTTTAGTTTGTTTTTGTTTTTGTTTTTGTTTTTTTTAAATGTTTTTATTGTTCGCATCATCACATTGTTATACAGTATTACAATATTACAGCATACATAGATATTATCATATTGATCCATTGATCATTCAGGCAAAAAAGGTTGACCATTTTTTTTTATGTAAGTGAATGTTATTATTTTTTATAGCAATAATATTTTCTACATTGAATATGTCTTTCAAAATAACCAAATATCCTGTAAGTTTTGGAACTTGCTGTTTGATGCTACAGACATGGATATATTTTTTGGCTGATAAGATTATATGATTCAATATTCTATCATTATACACTGTTCCAAACCAAACAAGATACTTTGTTATAGTGATTTTAGACTCTAAATGACTATTAATCCAAACTTCAAGATCATTCCAAAAATATTGTAAAACTCTACATTCCCAGTAGACATGGCAAACACTCTCATTCTCGTTGCAAAAACAACAGGATAAGTTGTCAGCAAGTTTCATTTAAAACAATTCTTTTTTAGTATAAATAATACCATGCAAAAATTTGTATTGGAAATCAAGAAGTTTTACATCCTTTAAACTGCTCTGTTACTCAAAAATATTCTATCTAACTTAAGAAGACTTTTAGTTCATTGACTGAAAACTCACAAATTCGTCAATAACAACAAGCAGAAAATAATGTGACTTTTGATTGTATACAGTTGGAAAAAGGAAACCACAACTTAAAACACGTCCATGAACCTCATTTGCATAAGATTATTGACCGACAAAGTGAGTATATCGAACATCATGATAACTTGAATTCACTTGCAGAACGTCAGATGGCCTGTCGTTTTAAAGTAAAGAAATTGTTTTATGCCTTATCAAACACTAGATTTCAAGCCAAATAAAACATCAACGGTATGAATTAAATCAACGTGTACGTCAACGTCGCAATACGCCCAAGACACAACAATGGCTGGATATTGCATTGTAGAAAGATTGGGGAAGAATTGCAATAAATGGGCTTCATCAACTTGTCCATGCATTTCCAGTGGGATGTCAATCTAGAATTCTTAAAAATGGCAGGAAATCATTAGAGTGACTTTAATGCCATCGTGTGGTTATCAGAATACGGAAACATACCTAAAACTAGTGCTCTCCTCTTGACTTACTCTTTGTCTATAAACATGTAAATTTCCGCTTTGATACCATTTAAATTATGAAACATTTTCTGTTTTTAAGTTGAATCAATCAATTCTTTGAAAAGTAACATATGCGTTCATTTTTTGGGAAAGTATATATGTATATTAATTATGATAACATATTTACTATAATTATATATTTATTATAAACTATTGTATATTAGAGCTGATCTAGTTTGTGTTGTAGTGTTGTGTCTGTTTTGTCAACACAATATGTTTAAAGCACTCCCATCATTTTCTCACATATTGTGGAATAACTGGGAACATTTGTTAAAAAAGGGAAAATATGCAAAGTTACTTATAAAATCAATACAAACAAACTAACATTTGTTTAAAAGAGATTGCCTCTGCTACTCGTTCACAGTGGCAAATATGATATACGCTGTTATCATGAAATGATTGAAATACGTAGAAAACTGTGCGATTTATGAATTTGAGTACGTTTTGAACAAGAAAACGTTTAAATGTGGAAATGTAGGACTAATAATTGTGGAAACAATAAGTTGCATGTTAAATAATAAAAAATACTTGATTGAAGACATTTGTTTTATGGTAATCACAAAAGAATATATTTTACACATTACAAAGGAATTTTACAGTTTGTACAAACTGGGAAGTGTGTCATTTACACAGAGTCAAGTTTACCTAAGGTGGGGGGTTACTTCAATATAAGTAAGACCACATTAAACAGAAAAAAACAAACACTGATATTTCTATAAGAAATTGTCAAGGAGGATGTTTGTGGATCGTGATAAAAACAATTGCTATACACGTATGATACTCTTACATTTTATCCTATTGAAATCGAAACGGGTATGTTGCACGATTTAACCCTAAAAGCGTGGTACTTCATACATCTGGTCAGTATAGCACAGGTCTCTTTCAAAGTCCAGTGCAACAATGGTATATATGTGTTATGAGGTAATCACGTGTGTTCATGTGGAAACCGATTACTCACTCTTTAGACATACCCATTTGAGCCCGTGAAGATTGAAAGCAAAGGAGAAGATATTTTTAAAGGCTTTGTGGTTTTGTTATTGATACGCTAAACAGATAAGCTCAGTTGTAGGGTGTCCGCTCGTCACCCGGAAGACCGGGGTTTGGTTCCTGGTTGCGTCATACCAAAAGACGTTAAAAGGCTGCACTGTGGCTGTCGAGTGCTATGGGCACAAATCAAATTTCCAATGTACATGTACTGAGGACAATAAAGTGTTATCATTACTATTTTTATAACTTCTTTCAAATATGGAGATACGGTTAGTAAAACATCCAACAATGATTTCACTACATTTAGCAATCGCCCCTCTCCATATAAAATAATACCATAAAATTTGCACGAAATTGTCAAACGCGACAAGAATGCTAATCAATCACTGTATTTATTACTATTTAATTACAGTTACATGTGATCAATGTTCCGGAAGAAGTTACCCTCATCAGGCCACCTAGTCACTACATCTTCAATTCATTATCCCCATTGGCTATTGGGTTCAGTTTTCTAGGCATCAAACTTCTGGAGAAAGTGATACATGTTTAAAGCAAATAAACAAATTAACCTGTTTTGAAATATCAGTTTGAATGTTAAAATCGATTTTAAAATCTAGGCAAAAGATTACGAATTTTGCAACTTATAATCATTTAAAATTCTGAATAGTATTTGTGATAGTGACTGTGTTGAGTTATTTATATATCACTAGTTGATAAAAATCCCTAACATGTTTACACTAATAGAATTTAGACAAATTCGACGTATGAGATTATTTTGAGGTACGTTATTATGGATACTGTTTCAACATTCCGTGACTGGTAATGATATGCCTTTCAGCACGTGATTGAACTGCGATCTTCCTGAACGTGTTCCAAAGAAACCGTGTACATTTCAGACGTGACATTTGCACGTGATCTTCAAGAAGTCCGTGTCAAGGGAACTCAAATCCTTTAGCAAGTGATCAGTTGTTATATAACAAACCTCTATTTAACACAGTCTTTTTATCATTACATATTACATTATCTCGACTGTTATGATTTTGTGTTTGCCTTGTTCGAAGTTAATTTTAATAGTCTATTGTAAAACTCTCACGTTATAAACAACGACAAATGCTTCTTTGAATACAAAATGTTAATCATATCAATAACTCACATATACATTAATTTGAAAATAAATATAATTCCCGAAGAATAAATCTTTAGCAATCGTTGTACTATAAATTCCCACACTATGATTATTGATATAATTCTTGGTAATCTGGTAAGGACACAGTTTACGGGGAAATAAATGTTTATCCTGTGTTATTCATATTCAATAAAACTGTTAAACTGCGCCGCAAATATTTAATCCTCATTCAATAATTCTTTAGAAATCCTTATTCAAACTTCTGCCTTATGTGAACCGTATATCAATCGAAATAATGTATTTCCTCATACCTAAAATAACTGCCTGAAAAGAACTAATAATAGGTTTTTGATATACTACTAAGTTCATCATGGGTATGCTTTCATTCGCAATACATGTATGATGATCCTTTATGATGTGTATTATGTTACACTTTAGCATATCCGTGTTTATGTAGTGTTGCTGACCAATCGAATGCCACTGAAAATCCGGTAGGATTGAATCATCTATATATATGATATATGATATATGATATATGCGAATTCATATAATCATTTCTTATGACAATGTTCTAAACTAACGATTTATTAGAAATTATGCATTTGTTCTATTGCATGAGCAGCTGAACAACTCTACAGAAGTCATTTGAACCATAAATATCCGAGAATATTAGAAATTATATTTCTATTAACACATCATGTTGTTTCTCTATCAGTAGTGGGATGATATAAAAAAAGCAAATTCTCGGAGACGTTATTATTTCCACAATAAGTAATTTGTCCATAAGAATTATTTTGTATGTAGAAACTTTATCTTAAACTCATGTAAACTTTGTGGACAATGGTAGAACATAAATTGATAGTATAGCATGCTTAACAACAGTAATCATGTTTTAGTTCTAACAAAAAGAGGCTTGCTTTTTAGCTCATCAGGCACGATGGGCTTTTAGCATGTCATGGTGTCTGGTGTCCGGCGTCAGTCCATCCGTCCTCCGTAAACTTTGTGCACTTTCGACTTCTTCTCCAGAACCATAAGGCCTAGAAAGCTGAAACTTTGTGTACAGACTCCGTGACTGGTGAGGATTATGATTTATAGCTTTCGTGGCCCTGCGATCCCTAATGAGGGCCACGCCCTAAAAACCAATTTTCACCGTCTTCTCCAGAAGCATAAGGCCTAAAAAGCTTAAACTTTGTGTACAGACTCCTTCACTGGTGAGGATCATGATGTATAGCTTTCGTGGCCCTGCGATCCCTAATAAGGGCAACAGGGGCCACGCCCTTGAACCAATGTTCATCATCTTCTCCATGCAAAAGCATAAGGCTTAGAAAGCTGAAACTTTGTGTACATACTCTGAAGGAGTTCTATGATTTACAGCTTTGGTGGCCCCTAAAAGAGCCACAGGGGCCACGACCTTAACAACCTATTGTGATCTTCTTCTCCAGAAGCATAAGGCCTAGAAAGCTGAAACCTTGTGTGCAGACTCATTAACTAGTAAGGATTATAATCTACAGTTTTGGTGACCCTATATGGCCCCTAAAAGGGCTTCTTGAACCTTTGGATCCTTTACCCTAAATTATCAGATTTCGTTGCCTACTTTCTTACTTAAGGTTTGGTCCGTACAACTTTTTACATTTTCTTTGAATGTTTGAGCAATTTTTATTTCTGAATTGATTATCGTTATCTGAAATCACAACGTTTACATACATTACTTTCCTACATATTTGATCCTACTAATACATTTTGAATAACAGAATAACAAGGCAAAGAATGCTGAAATGTTTTGTAGAGGGGTAATGTGGATTCTAAAATGTACCTTTGGTGACCCAGTGGCCCCTACAAAAGGATTACCCCAAAAAATAACACCCTAAAGCAAAGTGTATTGATGCTAAGCCAATGGCTCTCTTTATATTGTTTTAATTGCGTGCCTATTGAATGAGAGAATATATTTCTATACAATATAAACAACATTTTTTTGCTTCAAGTGTTTTAATGTTTTCCTTCAAGATTCCACTTCCAATTATCGTTTTTTAGAATGCCATTAAGGCTTTTGTTACTAAGGTCAAATTTCATGCAGTTAAATGAAGAAAGGGATTTTAAGACGCTTCAACAAAACAATTTTAGATTGTTTTACTGAATTTCCTGGATTCTAGGAAAAACGCCTAAAAAAACAAAAGACTGAATTACATATATCAAAATAAATAAATCCTTATTTTGGTGTTAAGATCAATTTAACACTAATACATTACACATATAAAACATTACAATTTCATTTTGAAAATTTCAGAGTCGCCTCTATCAAATGAAATATGATATTATTAACTTGGTACATAAGCTTTTTTAAAAGAAGTTAGTGAAGAAGTTCAGAGCAATTACTACCGAAAAAAGTTGCATTTTTCACATCATAAGTTCTTTATCTATTATTTGGTTCAAATCAACAGATAGACAGTCTACAGATACAATGCATGTTTAGAGTTTCGTGTATTTTAGACTAAGTTTCATGATGAACTTAATGTTACAAACATTTTTATTGACATTTTATGGCGTTTATAAGTGGCAATACAAAATACCAAAATAACCGCTAATATTAATTTCTGGTTGACCTTTTAATATGATGTATGAATAAATGTAAATATCTAATAGCGCCTATCTATATTTTGTGCTTATTGGCAATATTGCGAACCCACATCCGCAGTGTCAAGTTGCAACAGCGAACACTGAGCACACTTTGTTCCATAACAATTCAGCCACCGAAACCTCGCTTTGGTAACAGGAACAGTACGGTGTACCACAATGTTTCCTTACTCAATAGTAAGATAGAATTTATGAGAAGATGAGAATTCTTAAGTGTTTTTGATCAAAACACATTTTCTTATTGGTGATAGTGACACCTCATGATTCAGGCAAGCCAGCAATGAAACACAAAGTTGCACAATACAAAAGTGAATCGGTTGGTGCGATTTTACTCCACTTCAACCATATTTTGACAGACAACAAGCTATCTGGAAAATCAGCTGCCATTGAAACGTTAAATGCATATGTTCGAATATTATCCAGAGTAGCCTACCCAGTTTTTCTTGGAATGCAAATTATCAATGATTTTGATACATGTTTATTAAATATAAACCATTTATTGAAACTTCAAAAAAGACTGCTGTGAAATACATCTTTATCAGACACATTTGTTAAAATAGTTGTTAAATGTCCAGACTTTTTTAAAGAAAATATTATCGTATTTCGTTTCACAAGCGCCCGGGCGCACTCCCTTACTCCCGGGCGCTTATTAGATCCCGCGTTTTTTGAGGAAAATTTGGATTTTTTTGTTTTAAACCATCTTTGACAATGAATATACAGACGCGTGCCAAAAGTATTCGTCACTTGAAGTTTTTTTACAAAGACTCCCTTGTTAATTTATTGATGCATACATAGTTTTTTGTTCAGGTGAATTCTGGTTGGATCTTTAACTTTGCAGCTAGGTTGAATTCAAATGATCTCAGCTTGAAGTAGGCCTACGTAATTTCAAATGTACAGTGATGTGCCATAATATGTCATATTTACGTTATTCCCATAGATTTACATATTATTTCGGTGTAGCATTAATATTTTTGTGTGAGATGAGTTTTGTATATATTAGGCCATAGGCCGAACCAGCATATTGTGACAAAGTGCTTCAGGCTGAAGGGTGAATAGTAGAACTTGACATAGTAATTAAGATTTTAATGTGTTAAAGCTATTTTAACAAAGTTCTCCTAAAATCATGTGGTCATTAATGAAATTAAAGCAAATTAGTAACCAAGATGTAATGAGAATTATTGACCAATCAGAACGCAGCACATGCAGTTTGTCCTGAGCAACAAAATGGCGGCCCCCATGAAGAAGTGTTTCTGTCACTTGCATGAAATTGACAAGGAGTCACTTTTATTGTGCAAACACGTATCTTGGACAAAGCTGGTTGATAGTGCTGGAGTCAGGGCATCCATAGCTGGTTTAGAGGAGCTGGTTGCAGTCAAGTTACTTAATAACAGTGAACTTGTAGCAGCTGGCATTGCCGGTTACAAGACCTGAAGATAGCTAGACAATGTTAGCAGAAATATTTACAAACATGAAGAGAGGAAGACAGGGCATTACAAGGATGGAAAGGGATAGTTTGGACCACTGAATCTTCCTGAGGTCAGTGATTTTTTGGCTTTCTTATTTCTAGGTAGAAAATGTATAAGATTAAAGCTATATTTATTTATTTCACTTATTTGTTATTGTTTATTTTCAATCGCTTTTATCAACAATAGCAAGTCTATAATTTCAGCTTGCATCTGCATTTTTTCTTAAGTCAATAAATTATTAGCTTTTTGATATCTGACTGCTAAGAAAGTATTTGATAAATTTGTAAACATTGGATGTGCTATTGTTCAGTTTTTTATCATTTTCATCCCACAACAATATTTGGGAATGCACATTTTGTATCTGCATTAATTTGGGCAAATAGAATGCTGTAACACTATTATATCTTTAGTTTTCATGCATTTTGATAGAACTAGGTTGGTTGAGTCAAAATTATTGTATACATATATAAATTGAGATAATAATATTTTTTATTGCATATGAAAATTTTGGAAGTTATTGCCCCTAGACCTGGCAGGTAGCAGGACACACAGAGACTATACCCGATTTTTAAAAGATATATATAATTATTTTAGTTGAAAAGAAATTTCATTACTACAGATGAGAGTTATTAATAACCATAGTTACCTGGTAGACACAGATTTTCATATTATTAGAAGAATTATGTATAAATGTTGAATGAAAAAAATATCAGTAGCTACATTTCTACATCTGAGTATCACAGTGCTCCAGACAAGCAGTGTATCTGCGTATTTGGGTGCAGGTGTTTTCGTAGTTAGAAATATTGGTGGGTTCGTAGACACTCGAAAAAGGGGACATTTCAAATGTATACTATCAAATTGATAATACTCAATTGTTACCAAAACAGAGAGTAAATACTCAATAGCTCCAACATTTTCTTGAGCACTGATATCAATTGATAATTTTGTTTTCAGACCTGCAGAGCCACCTGCACCACCTTCATCTGTCACATACTACACACAGAGTTCAGAACAGAGGTTTTTTCAAAGATGCATACTGAACATTATAAAAGTAACAAGAAGAGGAAATTTGGACTGCACTTGTCATGTGTGAGAGAAATGATTCCAACATTTTCGGGGGGCGGGATAGCGCAGTGGTTGGCGTGTTCGGCTTCGGATCAGAAGGTCTGTGGTTCTAACTCCGCCAGGGGCTCGGCAACTTCGTCTGCAGTAGAGAACTGTTCTACACACAGTCAGGTTTGGGTGCAATTCTACACTGAATTTCAGCGCAGTACCACCCATGGTTCGCTAGTTCCCGCAAATGCTCGCAGGTTTCACCGCAATACATATCCACAATAGTGTTGCAGGCTTTCTCCCTGCAATAATACTAGCATCCGCGATATTAGTGAAATACTCTTGAAAGCGACGATAAACCCCATATCACCTCACCTCACCCAACATTTTCTTGTACAGAAGAAGGAACTTCTCCAGTGATCTTCTTGTATACTACATTGAAATGACTATCAATCATAACCAGTGTTATCAACATCTTACAATTTGTGCATGTCCTAAAGATGGAAATTTTGCTGTGAAGAGACATGATAAAGAAAGTTAAATCTTGTGTTCAAACTCAACTGATGAGAATAAATATTTTATGTTAACAAAACATATGCTGACTCTGTGATTATTTTAAAAATAAGTGGCACTTGTGAAAATATCAACTTCGACCCCACCATTCGATGTGATAAATATTGTAGTTTGACAAACTTCATTAAATATACATTAGTGATAGTGCAGTAGTTTTCAAATTCTGCTTCAAAACAAGAGGTCTGTAGTTCGAATCCCACCAGGGGCTCAGCAACTTTCTCTGCAAGGTTTGGGTGCAATGCTATACTGAACTTCAGCACAATACCACCCATTGTTTGTTAGTTCCAACCAATGGTCACAGGTTTCACTGCAATGCATACCAAAGTCAGGTTGCAGGCTTTGTCCCTGCAATAGTACAAGCAGCCGTGATGTAAGTGAAATATGCCAAATAACCTCCTCACCTAGTACATATTGTTCGTCTGTCAGTCTGAATATTTGTCTTAAAAGAATTTAACCTTACTCATAACTTTAGATTGCTTGGGGTTAGATCATTTTTTTTAGCTCCTCTGGCCTGTAAGGCCCGATGGGCTTATTGCATGGCATGGTGTCCGGCGTCCATCCGTCTGTAAACTTTGTGTACAGACTCCTTGACTAGTGAGGATTATAAAGTGTAGCTTTGGTGGCTCTGTGGCCCCTAATAAGGACCACAGGGGCCACACCCTTAAAACCTATTTTCATCTTCTTCTTTAGAACCATCAGGCCTAGAAAGCTGAAACTTTGTGTACAGACTCCTTGACTAGTGAGGATTAAAAAGGATTGACCCTTATTAAGGGCCAGAGGGACCACACCCTGAAAACCTATTTTCATCTCCTTCTCCACTCTCCAGAAGCAAAAGGCCCAGAAAGCTGAAACCTGGTGAATATACTCTTTGACTAGTGAGGATTATGATTTATAGCTTTTGTGGCCCTGTGGCCCTTAATAAGGGCCTCAGGGGTCACACCCTTTAACCTAATTCATCTATTTCTCAAGGGGCATTAGGCCTAGAAAGCTGAAACTTTATGTGCAAACTCCTAAGTTAGATAAGGAGGAATCCATATTGTACATTTGGTGACCCTGTGGTCCAAAGTAAGGGAGGAAGCCACACCCTAAAGCAAAATTGATATGAAGCCGGATGAGCTACAGAACCACTGGCTCTATTTTTCACATACATGTGCATCTATCATAATATGACCTTTCAGATAGGATCATCACTCTTGACCTTGTGACCTTGACCTTGACCATGGCACAGGGGCTTTAATGTTTCACAAAAACAGCTTGTTTATGTCACAGTATATTTCACCAAACTATTTTAAATTTATTTTCATAAGCTGTTCTAAAGCACAGATTAACATGTTTAATGCGTTTTGTGCATCAATATGTGTTTGGCTGTATAAACTGTAGATAAATTTTTTATATGCCATCAATATTTACTTCGAAAATTGATCCTCAACTTTTAGTAAATATTATTTTCTTAAGATCTGAAAGGCATATTATCAACTATTCAAACTATTTGAAAGAGGTATTAAACAATTGCATGAGATCTATATTGTAATATACATGGATTGAAATATGAAAATAGGTGCAATTGTCAAACCTAGTTACCAGGTACTTCAGGTGTGTTGAATTAAGATAAATGTGAAAAATATTGGGTTTTTGGTTCATATCAGTTTCCCAAAATATTAAGAGTTCATATTTGTTTTCTTATATTGAAAGAAAAGGTGTTGTTAATAAATATTTAGCCATAGCCATTGTTTGTTTACTTTAACATGCAATTCAAATTACGGCCACGCCCACTGCAAAACTGATATTTTCAAAATTAGTTTATTCTGTAGTGACCAAAGATTTTAAGGAGAACATTGTATTTTTTTGATTGGAGGATGGTAGAGATCATTTTGGCATAAAGTTCTTTTATTCACCCCTGGGCCTGAAACACTTTTAATTTTGAGCCCTTATTTGGGTCCTCGGCCCACGGCCTATATCTTTGTAAAACGTTGCAAGTAAATAGATAACCATCTAGGTTAGAAGACATAGAAGTAGCTACATAAATGTTGAATAAATATTTCGATGATTACTAAGCAAATGATATCCCATTCATCTATGTATATAATATCGCGTGTATAACTGGTTTCCAATTAGCCAACATGTTAAATCTTATACAACAATATAAGCCTACATACGTAAAATATGACATATTTTAGGCATACCACTGTATGATATATGTAAAATGTTTAATCTTGGAAGCAACTGTCATTCAATTGTTTAGACCCGACGCTTATTAGAGGCGTATTTCAGCCTCGTAAAATCTTGGTTGAGAGGATGCGCTTCAAACCTCTTTCGAGAGAACAGAGTTACGTTCAGGAAAATTATAAATGTGCAAGGGAGATAACTCCACTCAACAAGGGGAGATCACTCTAATTGACTCGTTAGGTGGCGCTTGTATCATTGCCATTCTATGACGTCATCGCCATTGTTTGAATGCCATTCTGACAAGCAACAACTCTTATCTCGCTCTTCGATTTTTTGCTGAATACCACTGAATCCGACTTGATTACATCGTAGAAACTGTCACGAGGACTCAGAAAGTACAAGGTGAGTTGAAGCGAAAGTGTTTTTGTGTATAGTTCGATATAGCCTCAGATTTCTACGAATTTGCTATCCCAAGACAGACGAAACCAAAGTTTACGTGCAATTCTTTCCAACTAAAAAGTCTAATGGAAACTGATTATACAAGCAGGATAACCTTTCTTGATAGTTGATACCGCCATGTCATAAAGAAAATATCAATGTATTACAATATCTATCTGGAACGATGTCGTGTTTGTTTGTTAATCACGATCCTTTTAGAATTCTTTAATAGACTAATTTATATATTCATCCCACTCATTAATTTTTAGCAATTATTTTTACTTGTTTATCTGATTGTCTTTATAGTCATCATGAACTCAATAATAATGGATATGGTATTAATCGTTAGACGTTTTTCTTACTACAAGTGTGAGTACAAGCGTGGATTTTAAAAAGCAACATCAAAATAGGGTGTAGATTTTAAACAATGACAAAATGGCGTCCGTTTTTTACATCTTGTTGTCAAGGAAGTCGACCGTGCAAAGCAAGAAGATTAAAGTCCCTAAAGGGAGCCTTTAGACATTAAATTTAGAATGTTGCCGGCGTATACTGGACATAATTACCATTTCATGTTAAAAAATATTTTTAAAATTTATCATTCGAATATTCCGCCCGACACTACTGTCCGTATTGTTGCTATGGTTTCCTATTGTTCCGTCGCCATCTTGTTTACGGATGAACGATTTTACAAGACTAGTTATTTATTTCAATTTACAAAGTGAAGACCGAATGTTTCCTGTAACCACATAGATTAAAATAAGCATTCATTTTAGTAACCCAATTTGATTATTGAGACAGTGCACACTTCCACAAGCCGATGGCTTATCGAAATTCATTATCGATTTCCGATGGGCAACGCATGTTGCAGGCTTTCTTCAAGTGGCAACCGTGATTGCCGATCTGCCGTAAATCTCTGAATAAACTCCTGCTTTTAAAATCGCCAAGGGTAGGCCTCGTTCAAAATCGTCTGGCTGGAATAATCGCCTAAATAGACTTGTGCATATCTTCCGTTGCTTAATATTTTCAGCATATAGGCGATAATTTAAATCTCTGTGGTATTTGATTATCGATGGGAAGTTATTTAAGGATTTACGGTAATCCTTAAAGTAGCAAATCATAAAACGTTCAGTCGTATTCGGACAGAAGATCGACGAATAGCATTGATTACGGTCGTGAAATGTACTTGTTCGTCATTAAACGTTGATACAACAAACACTTGTAAAATCTCGCAGTCATCCTTTTAGCCTCCAGTCTAAGTAAACCTCGCCTCAATGGTATCCGTTTCACTTCTATACTGAGTCTAGAAAGGCCAAGTAGAGGGTCGTCAGCCCACGTATCGAATTAGCCAATCAGAACTCATCTTACCAAACCACAATAGTCTTCCTTCGCACGTATAACGTTGGAGGGTCATAGGTCGCAGAAAGGTCGACTGACGCGACCCTCTACTAGACCTTTCTAGACTCGATATCGGAATGAAACGGATAATAATGAGGCTAGGTTTACTTAGACTGTTAAAGGGGCAGTAGCACGTTTTTAGGGGTAATATAAGGTGATGTCAGGAAAATGAAAATAAATGGTTCCAATCTTAAGACAATGTATCTAAACTCAATAGAGCAGTAATAAATCAAAATTATTATGAAAAGTTAAGTCATGCGATTCCTTTTATTACCCAAAATGAATTAAAGGTGTTCACACAAAAATGGCTGCCAATGCATTTTATGTGAATCTTCATACTTTGTCCTCTCACTATGGATGATTAGCTTGTGTAATGAGATTTTTGACACTATCAAAGTAATACATTTAGCATTAAGGTCCAATTATCAGTGAAAAATTGAAAATATAAAATTGTCAAAAAACGTGCTACTGCCCCTTTAAGCCCCTATAATATAAATAGTATATTTTCACAATCTTTTATCCTACACTTTTCAGATTCTCACCAAGCGCCTGAGAGCAGTGGTGTAGAGAAAACGGAGCAGGTAAACAAATAAGAGAATAGTTATGTACCAAAATGTTTTCATTGATATATTTCTTCTGTGATTGAGTCCTTGGCTTGGATTTCGTTAAAATGGTGATATTGTTGTAACTTGTAACAAATATATTTGCGATAAGAAAGTTACCTTTAAGATCATGTTATACTGAGGAATACATAAATCCTTCTATTGTTCCAGACATGGAGAGTACCGAGGGAGAATATCTCTGATGAGGTAAAATAGGCCTATTATGAAAATATGATCATTTTATGAAATACGAAGTTAAAAAGTTTTTTTTATAAAATGTTGATTTGACAGTTTGTTGAAATCAAACATAAATTTTTCAAATATATGAATATATAACAATAAATAATATAGTAACATCGATATTTTCCCAGGTTACTCACATGAAGACAACTGGTGTTGGGAAAGCAAAACGCAAAACACGACGAGGCAAGAGAGGAGGTGTGAAACGTAAAATGCAGGTCAGTTATCTCCCTTACTAGTTTGAATGACTTATTACTTGAATTCATGTGATTTCCATATTGTTCACAATGGCAGAGCACTGACCCCAAATGAATGCCATCATAATTATCTCATTATTATGAAAATTTTGTTTCGCACGCGATTTAGTCACGTTTTCTTGAACACCTACTTTTTTTTCCTCACTTAATGAGAAATTCGATGGTATTTGTCAAGGAAAGACAGATATCCTCTACAAATCATTTCTCTGTTATTCTTACTCAGAACTTGCAGCGTGAACACAAGAAGTTGGAGGCTGCTGTAGGCCACTGGATCAAGGACATCCGTCATAAGATGGAAGGTACTCATTTCAAATGTATTTCATGTTTTCTCACCAATATCTTATACTAAAATAAAATAAATTTTTTTTGTACATATCAACTAGTTTTTTATCCTTATTTTAATTCATTTATTTCCACTTCAGATTTGTCACCTATTTTAGAACTATCATTTTATTTACTTTTTTTCTTAATAAGCTTAACCCATGCCATTGTCTCATAATCATTTCTCCTACATTATTTATTTTCTACCAATATTCTTTTTTCTTTTTTTTTCCTTTGTTGTTTGTTTTGTTTATTTGACCTTGACCCTTGTCCCCAGCTCCACAATCAGACCACGCCCCCTCACGTGACGGCACTGTTGACGTGCTGGCATCTGACGTTGATGAAATGTCAATCACTCCCAGGTAGAAACGTTAAGACAATGAAATGATTTTAAGATACAATTTCCATAAACCCGCCTCACAAAAATAAGGATTATTTTGTGGATATTCATAACTTAACAATTTATAATAAGGCAGCTTGCTAGATCTACTTGCCGGTAATTATATCAAATATGTGTCACAAATCAATCAACATAGATATGGATCAACAGGTTTTTATATTAAGTCAGAGCAATTATGGAACTGTTAGTTTACATTGGTTTAGATTGGTCCCGAATACAAGTATGATATATCACAAGATTGATTCCCAATGACCTTTCATATTGTTTCATGACGCGAAGCTTCAATTCTTATTGTTTTCTTTTTCTTTTTCAACTGACGTGTGCTCTCGGTTAAAGTTTTAGCATCCACAAATTTATCGTCTGTAACCTTTAATCAAATATTTTTCCTTCGAAAATAACACCTCTTAGAAGCGCCTTTTCATCAGAAATAAACATAGATTTTTAGTGTGTTTCAAATAAATTGAATCTGATATCTTGTCTTTTGGCTTTAAATCTTTTAACGTGTATATCCCTTCAAAGCATGTCGAGAAGTTGTACAATTTGTAAGCCAAAGGCCAATTCTACATTTTACTTACCTGAAAAAAATCACCGCAAATCATTGATTTGTCAATTTTGCTAATGGGATAACTAGAAAATAATTGGTTTTAATGTTGGGCAAAATTCTTTGACTTGAAGAGCTTCTGTAAGTTCATTATCTATTGACTGTATAAAGATTGTTTATCCTTTGATGAACTTATTGTATTGCTGAAATACGTAAAAGCATTTTCAGTCTGAGGTTACGGGATGATTTACGTTGCCCTGGGTACTATATATAGTTCTGTAGAAGTATTTTTTCGAATTCGAACCAGGATGAAGCTATGTCGAGATTATAATGGTGTGGTGATGGTGATCTAGAAGGATTGTTATGTTGGTAGATAATTTAACTATTTGGGTTAGGTAGAATTGATATAATTAAATTCAGTGTATTCATGAAGTTTTCTTCTCTTCGCAGCCATGTTGAGCCCCTGCTTGACTACGAGCATTACTTCCCAGAGGTGAGTTTATTGTAGATCTACCGTTTTCTACAATCTCAACAGATTTATACAAAGAAGAATACTTCTCTTCGAATTTATAACTTTATTTTATATTGGATAACATGAAATCTTGAAGTAAGTACTTTGTTATAATTTCACTCATAAGTCCTTTCTATCTTCAGATCGACAACGTGATTGACAACAGAGTTGATGATCAATCGCATACCGGAAGTGCTCAGGCTCCTCGAGATATCTACAGTTACCATGGTAACAACTCTACCACTGCCCCTGAATTTGGACAGTTGGGGATGGTTTTGGGATGTGGAAACGTGCCTACCGGTCATCATCAGGCCACTGAGTGTGCATATGGAAATGGCCAAGGATGTGGAATTGGATATGGAAATGGACAAGAATATGGATTTGGATATGGAAATGGACAAGAATATGGATATGGATATGGGAATGGACAAGGATATGGATATGGGAATGGACAAGGATATGGATATGGAAATGGCTATCATTATGGCGGCTCCTTCTACAGATACTGTGATTAGACTGTATATGATAATGAACGTTCTTTTGTCATTTCTATATGAGATGATAATTGTCCAGTCTTTACTACTGGTATCAATGTTTAGTATGATTTCTATACAAAGAGGTTTTAAAGTGATTGTTATTCCTGTTGACAGGAACTCCCTTTTTATAAGTTTTACCAAAATAAAGAGAAAGTTATGTCAGATTTTTATGATAATATTAAAAGGACCAAAGGTATTTTACTGTGCTTTGAATGGTACATTTTGTTTATTGATGTTTCCCATTTTAACAGAATGGTTATCACATCGATAAGTAAAATGTGCCAGGTAAAACGCATTTCTTGGCTTTTTAATATCATCATTCTCTTTTTTTACATTTCTGGTAATAAATTAATTAAAACACTTTGATATGGTTTCTTGTTGTTTTTTGTCTAGGTTGTAACTTGAAAGCAAAAGTACCATACCGGTATTGAATACATGATACGCGTAGTGTCAAATACGGCCTAGGATGTTATTAAGCAAGTTTACTTTGTACTAATAACATGACGAAACAGTAAACTTTAAACTACGATAAATGATATTTTAAAAAGAGATAACCGACAAAATTTAGTCTTAAGTTAATACCATATCCCTGTAATGATACTAGCAGCCATGATATAAGTGAAATACTCTTGAAGAAGGCGTTAACGCCCAAATCACCTCACCTCACCTCACCTCATCTTAATAAGGTCAAGTTGAAGATACTCAGATATCTTTTGTTATTAATCATCATCAATTTTCAATTTAAATGCATAACACCAGAAATAGTTATCAACGAATACTGAATATGTTCAATATCCATCCGAGGCAGATTACCAAGACGTCAGGGGCACAACAGAAACATAACTGAACACTTACACGAATAATGACATTTTTATTTCCTATTATAATTGTGTCACACTTTGTCTATGTTTATAAAAAATTTTACGAATGTATTTTTTTTTAAATCGCAAGTGTTGCACCTTAAAGGTACATAAAATAGGTAACTCTCCATTTCAAATTTTACACTTTTGAGTCAAATAGTTTTCAAGTTATGCCCCGGAATCGCAAAAATGTCAGAAATTTTCCAAAAGAATTTTGGATTCTCGTGATACACATAGGGTGCACCCCTCCCAAACTAAAACTCTCTAGCCGCACATATACTTGTTTCTCTTTAAAACATATTTAATTCACAAGATTGTGGACACGTTCTCCACCTAAAATGCCCTTTCTTAATATGAGCAATTGGTTACTTATATCAGTGAACACAGAAGCAGACAGCAAACAGGAGTAGAGAATCTTGAGTATTCAAGGAACAAACGTTATTAATAAATTTTAAATGTTCAAACAATTGCTTTCTTTCACTAATAAAAGTTTGTACCGACATAAAAAAAAGTTTCGTTATGACATATATATTGCCAGGTTAGCACGTGTCTCACGCAAAAAAATTAAGATCCATTGTAATACTTTGTAATGTAAACATAAAGTTTTCTCTGTTTATGGTATACGATGTGCATTGAAACAAATTAGTAATTAATATTCGTTGCAACTTAACAATCACAAGAACAGTTACTATTTGTTATAATTCCAACTTTTTACGAATCATAATTTAATGAGCAAATCCTAACTAAGTATTGATAATACTAATCTTTCTTTTGTAAAATGAATAGTATTGTGGTACATAGATGTATCTATTACGTAAGCCATTCTTGAAATTGTTATTGACTGCCGATGATTGGTTGGTAGAACATTCAAAGAACTAATCGTTGATGGAAAATAAGAATGTTTTCAATGTTTGAGTCTTAGGCACGGAGTAGATTTTGTTCGTAAATTTTCACCACATTTAGGGCTGATGTTTGGAAGTAGATCCATTTTGAATATCAAATTATTTTCATTTTCTTACACGTTTTTCTAATGTTTCCCAACCAGTTTTTAAAGCACAGGAATTTGCGTGCAGTATGCCATTGAAGGCTAGTTACTATTCGTACAGATTATATTTGAATCTGTTCTATAACTTGTGATAATTCTTTAGTACAACCGTCCAAGTCTTCGCTTCGTCTTCACATTCAAGATGCGGTGACCGTCTTATAAACATATCAGATGATTTTTTTTTTTGGAAGTTTCTTTACATAAAAAGTCGAAACGTACATATCTTTTTCGAAACACGTTAAAAATGTTTTAAATATGGTCCATAATTTTCCATTACTGGATATAGAGTTTCTCTCCTCTCAACCATTTTTATTTCCACACCATCAAAATAGAGCTGCGGCTTATCGATATGACTTTTGTTGTGGAGAATATGACAGCCTCAGTCTTATCCGGTTGTATTTGATTCGCCATTTTACCACAATAGGTTTAAATCGATTCGAATCGCTTATGTTACCCAAATATTTTTAAAAATGTAAAAAAAAATTGTTTCATTTTATAATAAAAAAAAGTCTACATCCGTCATTCTGTTCAGCTAAACACTACCTCATGTATCAACGTGAAATTCCATGAGAATGTAGAGAGCTTTATCTAGAAGTTGTTGTCAAAAGCTCAAACATTTTGAGAAAATTTATCAAAAATGATAACCCTTCACGAAAGGGCAAAAATAGCATTGTCACTTTCAGAGGTTTCTTATTTGACAGTTAAAGATTCTGAAAGTTGACATTTAAATTGTTTCTTCCCTTTGGAACATCATTACTCTGGCCCATAGCTTCGAATAATCGACTACAATCTTAAGGAGCTTAATTCTCTTGTTTTGCATACTTGGGCAATATCTTCACTACACTAACAAATGTATGTACAAGTTCTCAAGTACCGCACCGCTCCGACATTGTGTATTGCAATTGGGCATGTTTGGGTAACAATTGAGTGATGTCTATTTGATTGTGTAAGTAAGTAAAAATAAATTTCTCTAATTTCGGAATTTCCCATGAACGGATATTCATCTGCTTGCAGCATGTAAACATTAAGTATGTTTATAATGCAATTAACATGTTAAAAAACAATGAATATTTGTTCTTGTTATGTAATGAATTAGTAACGTTGTTTATCTGTTGAGCTTGAATAATGTCACTGCAGAAAATAGTTCGATTTATATTTTTCATTTTCAGCATGACGGCTATACATAAACGGTTCTTGACCTAATATGATTAGAACTTTGTTTTCAAATATAGTATGACTATTTTATAGCAATAAGGGTATGATATTGTTTCTTGTCCTTTTTTTGCAGTTAATGCAACGCTTCATCCAAAACTTGTGAAACCTTTAATACATATTCAATTGATACAGTTCTCATTGTTATCTATCCAAATATTCACAAACAAAATAATAAGAAACAATTAGACAATATTTCATTAAGATATGCTAGTAAAATTTTCAAAAATGCAAATATACACTGAAGATTTCGAATCACTGAAAATGTAAAAAAAAATTACTGAATATTGAAAAATGTAACTTTCTATAGACGCTTCAGCATTTGGGGTTATTTTTTCATTTATTTGATGCTTTGCATATTTAAATATTCTTGGTAAACATTGGAGACTAATTAAATATTTACCACGTTAATAGGGTTTCCACGATAATATACTAGTATTGAATATAATGGGGTTCCAGCCATCTGGACAAGGAATGTGAGAAATTCACTATAATTATATAGTGACTGTAGAGGGCCTTATCATTTAAATGCCCGGTTTCATATTAATATTAATACATCTTATCATAAGCTTATTAGCATGTCATTACATATGTTGGGTTCGGTCAGTTTCAATAGTGAGGTTCTTTTCTTTTTTGCGCAGTGAACAACTTTACAATATTTACGGTAATACTCCTTCCCTAAGCTCTGGTACAGCGCCGATTCGTGTCACCATGCCACTGTGTCACACTTCCAGATATGGTAATGTCGCAATACGGAGTTGTGACCTCACCGGTGAATTTACTTCCGGTTTGTCAGTGGGGTGTGGTGATTCACTCGTTGACAGTAAAACAGAGTCATTTGTGCAGAGAAAAAGGTGAGAGAAGTTATACATTTAGAGGTTCACATTGATTAGATGTTGAGATACTTAATTTCAATCAAACCACGATTGTGTCAGTCACTTAGTTGTTATTCTCTGATATCCAGAACAAGATGAAAACAACTCAAAATCAAATATTCACTTCAGTGATCAGTCAAGGTTTTTAGCAGTGATACACTGATAGTATCACTGTGATACTGTGTGTCAGTGTGTCTGTACGTCTCTTTTTTATGATTGTATATCTACTGTGTCTTATCCTAAATAATTATTCTCCATGTTTTAAAAAAATCACTCATTAATCTCAAAACACATATCCTAGAATTGTCTGTTTGGTGACCTAAGGATTTTTGACAGCAGTTAATAGTATTAGTAGTACGATCCTACTGTAGAAGGGATGCAGTGTTTTCATAGACCAGACCGGTTCTTAGACGTGGTGATTTCCTAGACCTGAGACACAAGTGACAGTGGATTCGTAGACGGATTAAAAAATTAAGAATAATGCAGTATTCCTACAATTGTTATTGCATGTTTATTCTACACAAACAATTTACAATGGATGAAAATTAATTATATTCAATATCTCACTGCTAAATTATTTTTTTTGATGTTGTAATTGTCAATAAGTAATGAACTTATTTCCCCTATTGTTTTTTCATCAGAAGAGTCTAGATTGAATATTTACAAATATTCATGCAGTTATGACCAACGCAGTCTTTTGCCTAAAGTGAAGTGAAGGATTATTGACATAGATCATTAGATTACATCACATCCTTCAAAGCCCAAGTATTTTGCGGGAAATAAGGGACTGGCTCCCTAGGTATGCAGCGTGACCCGGGCACCGTGATTTTTTTATAAAAACATTTTAAGTTTCAAAATTGCATTTATTTTATATATTCTTCTTCTTTTTCACTATGTATATATTCAATATATGACAAAAAAGGCAAATGTATTTTTATTTTACAAGTTCAATATTGGATTTACATCGATGTTTTTGCATTTTGCTTCCGATGTAAACATTGTCTTGCCAACTCACTCGACTGATAGATGCATGCTCACTCTAGATTTTGTCATCTGCAACATAGACTCGGGGCCGACCCCCCTCTTTGACCCCCTCATTCTCGGCTCTAACCAATCATATACAGTAGATGTTACAACAAATCGATGATTTTAGATTTCCCTCAATTTAATTTAGCACATTCTCTCCCCACAGAGGCAACTCAGTCACACCTGAATTAGCCTCTGTTCTATTACGGCTAATATACGGGACAGAAAGGTAGAAACCTGATTGGAGGCAATCGAAGTTAGTTGTGCAATCAGCGACACCGTTTCAAAAGTGGTCATTCGCAAAACCTCGTCCATCTCCGTGTGGTTCGTCAAAGCTTTCGTTGAAATTTGACATCCAGGGGAGGTAATTCTTCCTATTACAAACCAGCGCTTTTTGTCTTCTTATTAGTTATTTTTTGTTGATTAGTACAATAAAATCTTTCATAAAACAAATAATAATTTACACAATTATAAAACAGTTTCTATCTAATGATAAACCCCATCCATATCTGATTTTCAAATAGTTCCCCTCTCTCACTGTTATTACAAAATACAGGTAAAGACATAATATTTTCCATGTCGCTAAACGACCGTTAAGAACTCCCCGAGTCATGGATATCCAAAAGGTGTTTTCATTGACTGCAAATAAGGGAGATATTTTAAGTTACAACTTTTTGCCGCTAGGGTAATCTACCGGAACCCCAGGATCTAGGCGTAATAGAACAGAGGCTAATTCAGGTATGACTGAGCTGCCTCTGTGGGGAGAGAATGAATTTAGCAGGGCATATCTTATTTTCAGAAAGTTTTGTAGTGTCATTTCGAGGCAGGCCTGTATCTAAAGTTGTCTTGCTAAGGATTTACAGAAAATAAATGTTGTGGTATAAACATTTAAAATATGTGTCTTGTATTGACTCATCCAAAAGGTTTAGAATATATTTCAGATGACCTGCACCTAACGTATGTATATAATATACGGACACATGAAAACTGAAGTATCTCCTTGAGACTTTTCAATAAAAATCAAGTCTCGTTCTATGGTCCTTCGAACTTTGGAACATTAACCTACAGACTTTAGTTTATTTAAAAAAATTCATTTCCTCACATGAAATTAAAGTTTTTCTTAGAGAAATATTTAATCTTTATGGTATTACACTTTCATTAGAATTTAGAAAATTATTTCATTGAGTAAATTATTTTAAAAAGTTTGCATCAATTATGATTTATGTAAATCTTTTCAAAATTGATTTGTAGAACATTTTGTTATTTATGTGCATATGCAGAAAAAGGAACAAGATCAAATGATTTATCTAACTGAGTGGAAAACATTTTCTGAAAATCGTTAATTATTTGGGTTTTTTTCTGTGGTATTGTTACTATAGATGTATAGATAACGAGGCTGATTCTGTTTATTTTGTTATTTATGTGCATATGCAGAAAAAGGAACAAGATGTTATCAAGACAATGTATAATGGATTGAAGCAATAGTGACAGGCATACCGCATTTCTGTTAATTAGTTTTCATCAGATTAGACTTACTGTCAAAACATTTACCCATTTGGATGTAACAGTGACATTTAAATTACGAAGGGAGCATTTTGAAGATTTCTCTTGACATTCCAAAAACAAACAAGCTGAATGCGTCAGTTCAATTACCATGTGCAAGTGCAGAAGTGCATATTGGTGACAGTAATCTGTAAAATGGAATAGATTTCAGTTATTGTCAGTGTCGGAGCATTTGTCACAATAAAGAACATTTTACTAATATTTTATGTCTATGGAGATCAACAGACAAAGAGATGCAATATTCTTTCACAATGTTAAAACATTGTAATTATGTAATGAATGGGCTTGAACAAGATGTCAAAATATTATAATTATCCCCTGCCAAAAAATGTTGTCAGGGATACAGACCTTTGCTTCTTTCTTTGAGAGGCATTTTAGAAGTTGGAATGATGATAATGAAGATACAAATATGGATGACAACTTCTTTATTCATGATATCAGATATGAGACGTTTTGACTGTTTCTTGTGTCGTTTTCAAGCAGATGAACAAATGATGAATAGTGGCCTATATATATATATATATAAGTACAGTAAGCAATCGGTAGATAACTAACAATTATACAGGAGTAAATGTAGTTAACAATGGATTAGACATATGAAGCCAGAGATGTACAGTGTGAAGAAGAGTTTACTTAGTTGATTGATGGGGAGGTCATTATAGGCTGGGGGAATGTAATAATAATATATCTTTACCTGTCGGTTCGTTAGTGGGGACAGGTGTTTCGTTTCCAGATCAGAACACAAAAACTACACGGACTAGCTCATTGAAACTTGGAATATAGATCAATCTTCATGTGGGGTGGTGCGTTTTGTGGTTTTCAACCTCTTCCTACCCTTAAGTTGGTTGTTTGTTGCCATTGTTTCCAGAGAAATGAAACTGAGGATTACTTATAATATTGTTAAGAGTTGATTTAAAAATACAGTTACCTTATTCAGCCACTGTTAAATATGTTTCACACTTTCCCCATTAGGCAGGGTATATAGCCAATTCAATCTGTCCTTCGACATATAATGCAGGGGAAAATAGAAGTTGGCTTTGTCATCTGTCCATATATTTGTTGTCTGTCTGTACGTCTGTAAGACTGTCTATGATCAGATTGTTTCTGTAGCTGAACTAAAAAAACTGTTAGCTTTTACATGAACTATTACAAGGACTAATCATCAAATCTTGTTGTGCCATAGGAACTTGGCATGTGTAGTTTTTTAAGGGGTTTTGATCATTCTAGAAATTTAGACTTTGTCGCTTTCTTTGACCTGTCATTAAATTTGTATTATGAAATTTATCTGCAAATTAAATGCCTAGTGAAACTCTCCTGTGAAACATACTTAAAAATTGTTTTTAAAAATATTAATCTTGATTTTAGGATCATTCATTTAAATGTTTTTCTTTCTTAACAGTAAGCAAGTTTCAGTTATTTATGTTATATATACCGATGTAAGCATAATCTGTATCTCTATGCGATGACCTGTAAGGCTGTTTGTTAGCTGTCTCTCCTACATCCCCTAATGTTTACAAATATCACCGTTACCATGGTAAAGGCCGAGTTAGAAGTCGTTTGATAAGATCTCAAGACTTAACTTATCTAATTGGCTACAATTGAAAGTCTTTGGTGCTGGAAAATCCTCAGATATAACAAGTAGGCATGTTGTTCTGTATATAATACACTTTTATGTTGCATTTGAGGATACAATATCCATGCCGATATATTTGGCTTTTAAAGGAATATTTGTCAAACTTTAAGATTACTTCTTGTTCTGTTTTTGATGTCTTGTGCGATTTGAATTTTGGCTTTGAATATTTATATTTTGTATACACCGTTTTATCATAATAATGACCTTGTTGGTTTGGTGTTATTGGTGTTATTATTTATATATAGGATATTTCCAGAAAATAGGATTTGTAATTACATCTTTGATAATTATTTTTCTTGATGTCAGGATGAAAATACTGAAGTTACTTTTTCGTTGTTTTCGACATGATTATTTTTACTTTTAATAGATTTATAAAATATAATTTCTATAAACATGAAAGTTTTTACTTTAACAAATACCTTATTATTCATTCATACAATTCTAACACCATCATTTATTATCATATCTCTGAACGTTAATGTAAGACATTCAGAGAAATCAAAAAGGGATATGTTACACCAAAAAACTTATTTCTCACCATTTATAAGACATTAAGAAAAATGCAAACTATTAAGTAAGTATTGTGACACAACCCATTAGAATTTAGCATCACTGACAGAAACGTTTGTGGTATTTCAGAGATTCACAAACAAACGACATTGATTACAAACCTGCTCTGTTTGTTTGTTATGTACATGCTTGTAAACTTTGATATTTTGTCAGGGTGTCATAGTCTCAACATGTGAGAGGTTTGTTTACAACTGGATTGGAAGATAGTTACCACTCTCCCCTAAGTATGCTCTCTTTTCTGCTTTTCCTCAATGTATAAAAGATATACAACAAAATGTGATTATGGTTGTCATGGAATTATTTCTTAATTTTCCATTTAGATATTTTTGATATGATAAGATCGACATAGTTTGAAGTACAGCATTTCCTTTGGAAGAAGCTCAAGTCATGAAACCCTGATTTTATCTCTATTGAAGTGTATGCACATTTGGACTAGAGAGAAAGGCCTGATATGAAAGGATGTAGTCTATGATAGATGTGCAATCTTCAAGGTCACTTCAAAGATATTATTTTGAGAAGCCTGATAATTTCCCAATGCTTCAGGTATAATAATATTGAAAAGCTTGACAGAACACTATATTAAGTAATTTGCATCGATGGCAAGAAACAATCTTTTTGTGCAAGGAGTGTTTTCATTGGCTGAAAATATTCAGATAGTTTGTGTGCATTTTTTTTCTGCAAGGTTTATGTGCCGCAAACCCTAGAACTGCTTGATTAAAACAGAGGTTGGATCACAATTTTTTTTCAAAGCCACCCCTGTGGGAAGAGAATGAGTATACATGTGATTTTCAATTATTTCAGGTTGAAGCATGAGTACCGCAGCCACGTTTGTAGATGGCGCCACTTTCACAGAAGCCATGGCGTCAGTCCGAGATGATTCCACAGGTGATCTATTTCTTGTAGCAGGTCATGTGGAGGGGGACCCAAACAGACTGCAACTGCTCACGGTTGGGCAGGACACGTCCAGGCTGGCTGCTGAAATGAACGACAGCCAGGTCATGTACGCCTTGGCCAGATATCAAACTAAATTTGACATGTCCACAACTGTCAAGTTTGTCTATTTTAGATGGTAAGTAATCCTAACTAAGTAACTAGATTTTGATACATTTCAAGAAGATATTTCAACTAGATTTTGATACATTTCAAGAAGATACTTCAACTTCTAGACATCAGATTGCTAAGTATCTGCAAGAAAAATATGTATTTAATCTTGGTATATTGAAAAGAATCTACAGGTATATGGAAATGCTGACATGGCTGATATTGATTAAAGTATCCTTTCAAATTTGCAGAACAGCACCTTGAAAAATAATTCCTGTCCAAGCAATGATTTAATTCTCGTATTTCAATGCTTACATATTTTTGCCTATGTATTTGTGCTGAGAGACAATTTAAATTTTGAAGCATGAAATAAGATAACAGTTTGTCAAAGTCTGCCCCCTGCTGGTCAGTAACACGCAAACAGGAAATGAGCAGAGACATGAAGAATCCAGTTCTATGGGTTAAATCATAAGAATGTTGAAGAAACTGTTATGGGTGTAGCTAAACAGTTTTGCAATGACCTATGAAGATGCAATATTCTGTAAACTTGAAGCTCAAGCTATGTATTGTATATTTTCATGCCAGGCTGGGAGAGAGCGTTCCCGCCACGAAGAAGGGTCGGTTCGGAGTTGTGCACGGCAGTGTGGAGGAGTTCTTCCACCCCTACCACATGCTGGTAGAGGCCAGCTCACTGGAAGACTTCGATGATACCAAGATCCTACAGCAGGTGGGTTGCTGGATATCTGGAGTTGGCTTTCAGAATTTATGCTTGTCTTTATTGTGATGTCACAACTTCTCGCCAAGGCATTACTCAGACCAAAGTCAACCACTGGCATTTTAAGCCTTGCTGCAGTATCACCTCAAAAAAAGTTTTAGGAGATATAAAAATGACCTCTGACCTCTTGGTGCAGATTTTTCTTTTTCGGACCAGAAAAACAAAAGCCCTAGTTCATTAAAACTTGATACATGCAGTGTTTGAAATAATTTTTCAAGATCACTAGCAAACCTGGCTAGTATGTTTACAAAGTTACTAGCCCAAAAGAAAAATTACTAGCCCAATTAAGTCAAGATGAAAAAAACTTACAAATGTTGTCTTAACATTCATTGAAATGAAATCAAACACTATTGGCTCAAGATGTCTTGACAATTTACTCTATGCAGGCGGGCTACCATTTCTTTTTTTCTACTAGACCAGGCAACTTTTAACTAGCATCGGCTACCGGGCTATTGGTTATTTCGAACACTGGATACATGCAACTGTCATAATGTGTGCCTTTTTGGGGTTTCAACTTCTTCCTACCCTTTTTCGGTTTGTATCTATTGAACACACATATAATTTCAAATCCTTCAAAACAATCCACCAGGCTGCATAATGTAAATGGATAGAGATTGACCAACCTAGATTATTTTTACAAAATAAGAAAGGACATCTTATTGAACAGATAGTAAGAGCAAATGATTGGTTTATACTTGCTTTGCTAGGAACAAGAATTCTCAGATTATTTCTAAAACCATTGCCGGTAGACAAACAAATTACTGTAATCAACATATTAAGAGCCACTGTAACTTGGAAAATTAAAATGAGCGGAAGTTTATCAAAATTGCTTACCATATAGTTAAATGGAAAGAGAAATTTGACTTGGCTGCTTTATTTATTGTGAGTTTATATGTCATTGGGGTACGCCTATTGGCTATTGGAAGTAATACTGTAATGCTTCCAGCTGGAGGAGACCTCGGGTACCAAGTCCAAGGTGATTGAAAACATCGAAGGAAGGCAGGAAAGAGGCTTCACAGCATCACAGCTCCCAAAGAGGGGGCCGGCGAATAAATTTGGTGTGAATGCGGTTCCGAAAGAAGGATACGCTGTAGCAGTGTCAGACTCTGTTCCCGAGGATATAGCGGAGGTGCGTAACGACCAGTCGTCAGTGCGGTGGACTGTGGCCACGTATCGGGATGGCAACCCCAAGGGTCCTATAGACAGTTTCCGGAAAGGGGAGGGGGGTCTGGACGAGGTCAAGGAGTGCTTCCAACCTGACTCCGCCATGTACGCACTCTACAGGGTCACTGACGTGGTGGACGATATCACCACAGTCAAGTTTGTCTTCATCACATGGTGAGTGCACAGAGTCATGATACTGCTTGGTTTCTGTCTAGATAATTTGAACTTTGAGATATTTCTGTAACTGAAAGACGTTTGGTGTTCTCTATATTATACACTTAGTTACTCATGGTGAGGTGATTATGTGAAATACAAGGACTCGAGACCTGACTCCCTCGGCGGTCAGGTTCGAGAGTCCTTGTATTTCACATAATGACCTCACCATAAGCAACTAAGTGTTTTATTATACCGAAATTCCTTTTTCCTCAGATTTGTTATGCATGTGTTTCATGTGAAACGTCAAAACAAAGTGACACGTAACAGATGCAATCATGTGACAAATCAGTGACGAGTCAATATCTCAGGTCAGTGTCACAAATTTCTGTCACAAAACTGACCTCCTCACGGATAGCCGGGGTCAGTGTGCAGTGATATTTTTCAATCACGTGATGTCAACTGACCAATGATATTCTTACAAATTTAATAGAGGTATAATAACTAGGAATAGTGACATACAAGTATTCTGGTGTGTGCAGGGTTGGGTCAAAGGTGAAGCCGATGACAAGAGCTAAAGTGTCCACACACAAGGGCACATCAGAGCAAGTGTTTGGTCAGGCACATGTCACCATCTTCGCCAGCGATCTCGGAGACATCACAGAGAAAATTATCATGGATAAGGTAACATAATCACACATGAAGAAATTCTTCTTCATGTCATTGAGACTCATTGACAATATTTAGTCTATTTGAATTTATGATTTGATATAGTTTTTTTATTTGAATTTATAATGTACCGGTATATCATATTTGAATATGCACTGGTTGAGAACTGTTTTCACCATTCTTCAAGACATTATAGTTTCTTACTTCAAGTCAAGTCAAAAATTTGTAAATATTCTTTGAAGTTATTCTTTTTTTTGTAATTAACTCATTGATAATCTTTTTTCTTTTTTTTTGATTTATGATTTTTTATGTATGAATGTTTTTATATTTACAATTGAAGTTACAGTTTACTTGTTTTAATATTTTTTCATCATCGTTATGTCCAAAAGATTCCATGTTTATGATTCTAACAATATTCACCTGACTTTCAGGTTACGTCTGCATCGGGAACAAGATCACATGTCAAGTAACATGAACAGCTCTCTTCAAAGATGGCTGCCAACTTGCCAGAGAGTGCTTTAACTATGTAACCATAGTAACTGATCAAGGGGCTTGTCAGAAATATTTTATGACCAGGGACTTCTATTTAACATGAACAAGACTGATACATGTATAGTATATTTATCAATGAAATCTTTTAGATTTACCTGTTTTACTATGGAATCAAATATGTCTTGTCTTGTATTTTGTATTCAGACATGATTTCATTGTGTGAAATAAGGATGGAAGTTTTGCAATAATGCTGACATTACAATTAAACAATGGAGCCCTTCATGTTGATGTAGACTTTGTTTATGAATATCGTTTTTGTAGAATCTCGAAAAATGTCTCCATTTTGAATTTAATACATTCAAGAATCTTGTTAAATTTGATCAAAAATTTATTTTGAAAGTGAAAGAATGACAACGTCTTTGAAATCAAATACTTCTTTAAGAACTGTGTGTAAATGATATTGTTTGTGAATGGTATTATATCTTTTAGCTGTCAAATGAAGTCTCATGTTTGTTATCAATTTGTTATGTAGGTTTAATTAGGGAAATTTTACATATGGAACAAAATTAATATTATTGATATTTGTTGATTGAATTTTTTGAGGGACCATATTTTGTTGAATTTTAATATTTTTTTTAGATAATGGTTTATAATATTTTTATTTTTTAATCATTCAACAATAACAAAGCATTCTATCAACCTTACATGAAATCCTTTTTTCTGCATAATTTTCATGTGTTTCATAACTTCAGCCTCTGTATAAGATTAAATTTAAATTGTCCTTCTTTGTTTTGTAGGGAATTAAATGTTTCTAGAACATTATTGGTTGCAGTCATTGTTGTGAAATTTTGCAAACTGTTATAAAATATAAATGGCTTGAATGTAAGATGAGTTCAGTTTGCAGATATGATCAAAGACCGTTTAAAAATGAGATTATTTGGAAAGCATTTGGATATTGGGCTTTCTCGACATAATTCTTTTTTTCTTTTTTTGTTGAGCCATCAGCAAAGGAAAAGCAACAAAACGATCTTCCTTATGTGGTTATTAATGCTAATAAGAGAATACCCAAAGTCCACCCCGTCAGACACCAACAACCCTCCAACTTTGACCCCACACTTATCTACCTACCTTAGTTTTGGAATCTCCATATATAGCTCTATGGTTCAAGATCTGACAATTTATGAATTGGTATTTTACTCGTTTATACATTTTGCATTATAAAGTTTAATCATGTTTAGGTGTCAAATTATCCACCTGGTAAGTAAATATATTGTTATGAGAACATCAGCATAACAGTCAACACATAATCGTGTAAGTTTTCTATAAATTCTGGATGTATATAGACATAATGGAGGCCATTCCTTAAACCCAAGTTCCTCCGTGTGACAGTCCCAGTATCTATGTGTAGGATCAAAACCGAGCCAGAGGTGTTGTTGATAATGTAAGCCCGCGGCAGAGGGAAATTGGAAAGGGCCGACAGGCCCGCCCCAATTTCCCGAGGCTGAGGGCTTACATTATCAAACAACACAGAGGGCAAGGTTTTGATCTAACTTATGAACCGAGATAAACCGTAGTTACAAAATAATTTCAATAATAAGTATAAAAGTGGAATTCCCATAAATTCTAGAGTAAGCCCCGGGCATTCCTAGAGAAAGCCCTGGGCATTCTTCAAGAAAGCCCTGGGCATTTTTGGAGAACGCCCGGCAATCTGACAATAGAGGTTTATCCGGTAAAAGGAGAACCTAATAGAACAATAGAGTGACGTCACTGGAGGTTTATAACCATGTTTACAAACTTCTTATATCAACTTGCTCAGTTGTGCTCTATGAAATTCCCTATTAACGTAAATTCCTCAGTATTCCCCCGGCAATTATTAATTTCAAATATCAGTGTGTCATGGCGATTATTCGAGGCAGGCGATTATTCAAGGCAGGCGATTATTCCATTCTTAGCAATAATATGTGTATGCAATTTTTAAAAAAAGTAAGAGAAAAACCCTCATAATTTGAGCTTTTTACTAGTTTTTAGGAAATGAGACTCTGACCAGTGGTCAGCGAATCAGGTACACGGATAGCAAATGCCATTTATTTATAACTATATATGTTTGCTAGAAGTTCCAGGAAAAGTGCGAATTTCATAGGTTTGTTTTCATATGTAAATTCAACCAGGCAATTAATCAAGGCTATCATTTATTCAAGGAGTTATGGTTGATGCAATAATTTGCTTGTGCATAATTGATAAGGTCTAGTCTATGATATTGTAATCGCTTGATTCTTGCTTTTTGCTTATATCTTTTCTTTTATTTATCTTCTATATATCTGTATGTATATTTCACATATCATGATCTTGTAGTCTACTTTTATAGTGTCAAAATGTCTTTTTATGTAACATTATTTCAAACAAAATATATGTTATAGGGGCATTTTATATTTACATCTTGTAATGTTATAACTGAAATCATAACCAGCTTAATGATTAATTTTTACAATACCTGTATATGTTTAGTTTCTTGGGAGTTTATTATCAACATTATTACATTTTGATTGATGAATTATACAGTATTCATGTTTCTAATGGATAAAAGTCAGTTAAAAATAGTACTGTATGTGCATTAATCATGTATCTTATATCCCTAAGTTATCCTATTACTTTACTATTATATTATTACTTATTACTAAAACAAACTGGTGCTCACATTCATTATTTTTATCTTTAAAGATATGAAATATAATTTCAATTTTTTTTTAACCATTCCAGCAGTATTTATGTGACACAAAGTGTAAGAATGTAACTACATGAACCCTAAGTTGGCTAGTCATAGAGAAATTCACAAATATTTCTTTCTTTTTTTAATATTCAGGATATTTTTAAACCTGATAATATTTAGAGTATAACACATTTGAACTGTTGAATAGATAGGATAAAGTCATGTGTTTTGTTAGAAATACATTTATATAGTGAATAAGTGTAACAGTGTTACATTTAGGATCATACAATTGGGATAACACTATCTGCAATAGTACAAGTTTTCAAGTCTAGTTTCTGGTTCTCCCTCAGAGTCGCGCAACTCAGCAAGCACTGACCAGACCAGCAGTTGACCAACTTGGCCATCAGGCCTCGTGTTAAAAACGAAGACTTTTACTATTGCAGATATTAAGATCCAGATATCGATATAGTAATGCTACAAGTGCATCTTTGTCGTTTTACATTGTATGGATTAGAGTACTCCATATTTTGGGAAGTGTTGCAACATTATGAGGTTGCAACTCTTTTATAAAGCTCAAGATAAGGTTTCAAACACCCTTTTGAAGTTTTACAAACCAGATGCTGATTTTGAGAAAGTTATTAATCTTATATATATGAAAATCAGGCACAAAACACCTTTCCTTGTCATACACCAGTTGGTAGTTGAGAATGATTGATAATGATGTTTTATATTGCATTGAGATTATGGTATTGGAGTATCAAAGAAATAAAATATTTCAAAGTAAATGTGTGCATGATAAATAGTACACCATGATTTGTTATATTATGTATTTCATGTCATTTTCTTACATATAAATAAAGATGTTTGTTAGAATTTGTCCTTGTTTTGTAATGAGTGTTGGGAAGTGTAAAACTGTCACTGCATATCTAATGCAATCATGAGTTGTATATCAACTAATCAGTCTATTTTCATCAGTTAAATTCTGCAATCCTGATGTCTTTTTAGGGTGGCTATCATTCCTTATTGCAATATACTGCGATACAGAAAAAAAAACAGAACAGCAATCCTTGCCAGCTGGCCACTGTTTTGGCAAAAAACATTTATTAATGATATTAACCCCGTTTACGCAACAGAACTTCACACTTTGTATAAATCTTTCAGTAAAATCATGTTTTTTGGGGTGTGTATTCTTCAACTTTAGATATAACTTCAATATATTGGATATATTTCAGAAGTGTGTATCAATACATATCATTTGTGTCCGTATTGCAATATACTCAGAGGATAATAAAAACTACCTTCCATTTAATACTATTTTTAGAGAACTTAATGATTTGTATAAAACAAGCAAAAGTGTTAGATACTAAATGTTTCACAAGTTTGGTAAAAATAGTATTAATTGTAGGGAAGTTTTGGAATCTGTTTATTACTTGCCAACAAAAACAAGCAAAACTGCTCTAATGTAAAACATTTCTGCGCCCTGCAGAAGGCAGGCTTGCACTGTGACACTACAACAACACATCAGTGTGACATCATGCTTGTTTTGTGATGTCACACTAGTTTTATATTGCTGTATAAATATTGCACTGAAAAATCTTATACACCATAATTCTCTGTATTGTTAAATCTTTCATGGCACATCTCACAGGTGGACATTCATGAAAATATATATGGAATATGAATTTTAATCAAATGAAGATTTGCTTTTCAAATTGACAAAATAACTCAAAGTTGTTTTGGTAAAATTTATTTTTCAAAAAGTGCAGCAAGTATAGTACATTTGTAAAATTGCATGTTTTTGATAAATGGACCTCATGACAAACATTTTGTGCAATCCCACAGACACAAACATAGTGCCAAAATACAAAGGAGAAAATCAACATAAGCAAACTGTAAGAACATACATTAAGTTATATCCCCACATTTAAAAAGTACCAAAATAATTATGTAAGTATATATTTGACAACCGAATATTGTTAAATAGCTTTCAAAATATAAGTGGTCGTTAAGTGCATTGACTATTGCTCAATTATATGATAATAATTCATAAATGTAATGTAAGTTGTTAATCTCAGTTTGTTTTTGGTTTCAATGGAAAGGAAGTCTTAACATATTCCTCACACATTGATATCATAAAGAAGGTCTGCCTGAACAATGACTGGCAGTCATGCCTTTGATTTTTGCAATATTCACAATAATGAATAATAAATTTAAATAAGAATTTGTTGTGAACTGTATCCATACTTGCCTACTTCAATTGTTGTGTTTAGTAGCTTAAAATGAGCAGAAAAACTTTCAGAAAAAACCCTGCAAATCCCTGGGGCTTAGAATGTCATGCAGCAAGCCTTTCACAACTCCACCTGAGTTCAGCTTCCATCTTTGCTGTAGTTTTAGTTCAGTTTTAATTCACCTACTATGATAGCTAGCAATGGTAACAACTTGGATTAATTTAATTGTTCTACCAAGCCAAATTTACCAAGTATAACCCTGAGAACAGCAGGATTCAGACTCCTCTAGTGTGAATACTACAATGTTTCATGTCGGACTTGTCATGTTTCCATATACATCATTGGTAAACTTGGCTGAGCAACCTGGGATGGTCTGTATGAAAACTAATGATAGTCATTCATAGTCTTTCAAGTAGTCATTCATTCTTTTCGTTTTTAATAAGAGGAATACCAATTTAATGAAGTATTGAGAGCTCCAATGAAAAAGTTGTGAAATATTTATGTGATATTTACCGGTACCGGGGTAATCAAAAGTAGAAACACATCACATTCGAGCACATATTCGCATACTCTATTCATATGAGATAACAAAAACTCAAGCACAGGCTTAAAAAAAATCATAGGTTAAATAAATTATTAATTTCAATTTATGATATAACATTATGGTATAACATCCATTACAAATTATTTTTTAATTTTGATAATAAAAACAATATTTCGATTGATAAAACCGTTAAGCACATAAAACATGTACATTCTCGAAATGCACGTGCAGTACGTTCTACCCATGATTTAGTTACCGTATAACTGCCATTAAATAGTCAAAAGCATAATCCTGATGCAGAAACAATGGAATGAGTATGAAATGTGTATTATCAGCACCATCCGGGACTCCAGACGTTATTATAGTGTTGAGGGTTGCCGGCCGGGTCCCCAGCAGGGTAGTTAGGGGGGACCATTTGTTGCTTGTAGTCGAGCAGCCGTGCCTTTAGTTTTGCCACGATATCCGGCTGGGTCGAAGCCAGGTCGTTTCTCTCTTCCGGGTCAACTGTAACACAGTGCTTGTCGTTGAAATAGTCATAAAAAAATACCAAAATATTTAACAAAGCAAACGCTATTTGTACATTACTCGATAAGGTTTCTGTCTGTAAAATGACTTGGTTATCATGAGTTTTGTACTATGTACAATAATCATTTATATAAAAAAAAAATTCAAACACAAAGGAAATAAGTTGTTTTGTTGATTGTTGAAATGTCTGAAATTGAATGTGTAATATCAAACTGAAGTTATTGTTGTAAATAGTAAATTTGTCATATTCTTGCGATTTGAATATGAAAATTTCTTTCATACTTGAAATTATAAAAAAGATGGATATCAGTCTTGAGTAGAATCGACCGTCCGGGGAGGAATAAAATAGGAAAAATATTGTCTCTATTGAGGTTCGAACCAGTCAGAATATCCTCTCCGTCTCGGTCTGATTGCGCCCTTTTTTTCATATTTTATTCCTCGGAGCTCGGTCGATTTCAATCAGACTGGATGGATATTTGCCAATACATAGTTGATGGTTGAGATGAATATTGTAGAAACACTGATTAACGTTGTATCTTATCATATTAAAGGGGCAGTAGCATGTTTTTAGGGGGAATATAAGGTGATGTCAGGAAAATGAAAACTAATGGTTCCAATTGAAAGACAATGTATTGAAACTAAATGGAGCAGTAACAATTCAAATATAAAACATAAAGTTTAGCCATGCGATTCCTTTTTCTTACACAAAATGAATAAAAGGTGTTCACAGAAAATGGCCGCCAATGGATTTTATGTGAATTTTCATACTTTATCCTTTGACTATGGGGGATGGGCCTGTATAATGAGATTTTTGACACTGTCAAAATATTACATCTAACAGTAACTTACCGTTATCAGTGAAAATTTTAAAATATAAAGTTATCAAAAAACATGCTTCTGCCCCTTTAATCTGTTAATGAACTTACTCATGACATTAAAGAGCCTCTCTTCCTTTGCCTTTGGGTCAAATATACTGGTCTCATAGCGGTCATCTTGTGTCCGGTTCATCGGCCGGTGCCAGCCGTCCTGTGTACCAGGGTAGCCGAGCAGCAGCTTGTAGTCTCCCATCCTTCACACAGATTAGTTGCATCAAAAAAGCTTTACACAATTTTGTATTTGAGATGTGACTTGCATTGCATAAATCATATTATAAGCCGTTTATATGTTATATCAAAGTTCGAGTAAAATTGTTTTGCGATGTCAATTGTATGTAAGTATTATCTATGCTTAATAGGACAATATTACCACAGAGCATTCACGACTGTAAGATGATTTGATTGTTTTATTATAGATCTTACTAAAGTTTAAGCCTTATATACGACCATAATTTACCAAAGAGAGCACGATATCTGAATTCCCTACAAAACTTTGAGAGCCAGTTCAAGGGAAGGTCGAATTTGTGCTCTCGAAAATTATACAAGGTGAAAAAATTAATATGTGTATAATTAAAGATTTCCCAATTAAGCTAATTGTTAGATTATCAGATAACAAATGGTTAGTGTTCAGAAGCACAACGTGTTGTGACATAGTAGCGATTGTATTGTCATGCAGCTGATTGACTTCACTGTTCATTTAGAAACGGAATGTACAATACTTTGTCAATTCCCTAAAATCTTTCAACAATGAAACACTTATAATACATATAAACTGAAAATTCAGTAATAATGTAAATGAACAAACTATCTAATCTTATTCCGTCTTCATAATAAATAAATATCCGTGAATGTGTCTTTCAATGACCTTGTATTCCTTGGTCATGTCTTTCTGACGATTACCCAGACAGATTCGAAAGGTCACCCATGTCAGGTTATTTTACTAATTGTAAAATTGTACAACAAATAATATGATTTCGGGAACGAATGATAATTTATTCATCTTTGACCTGACCTACCTGATAGCTGCTTGACCTGCCAGAGGAATGACGTAATCATCAAGGTTGTAGATGAACTCTGACCTTTTGGAGGGGAGACCACTCCTGATAGACTCCCAAAGGTCAATGCCATCAAGACCGGTAACTGTTGATGGATATCAATAAACGTTAAATGGTGGGATTAGATTTGAATCTTAAAGATAGTCTCAACAGATAAACATTAGTAAGTACTAGAATATCATGTCCTCTGTCTGCCATTGCTAAAGGCTGAAACATGGCCTAAGCTAATGGCTCAAATAAAGCTTATCAATATAATTCAATCACTCTGTGTCTTACCTATTCTCCTATACTTATGTCGTAATTACTTCTACAAGTTGTATAATTTATCCTATGCTCAAACCCATCGGTAAGTCAACGGGGGAATAGCAAATGGACATGAGAGGCTGCATCTATGTGTTTAATACAGAGTAAGAGTACTTTAATAGCACATGCATGTGCAGCCCAACTATCTATTAACTTTCTTTTTTATATTTTTATTTATTTTCTCTTGGGTACATACATAGTTACAGAATGAGCAAATGTTTTACAATTTTGTAAATTTTGGAAGGTGGAAGACATGTTGAGTATTAGTTATGTGAGGAGGTTGTGACAGGTATCTATTCTAACTTCTAAGTCTATTCAAAGTCTCTGTAAATATGTTCTTTGCCATACTATGCCTTTTTATCATTCTAATCAGAAATACCTGGAGGTCCACCGGCTGCTGACACTAGAGTTGGAAGGTAGTCGATAGCATGGACCATTCTGCAAGTATCAGTGGTAGAGTTCTAGATGGTAGACTTAACAAGCAGTTATCTATTATGGTTACTATACAATTGTATGCTCTGTGTGAAACCTAGATATTATAGAGCATATACTGATAGTTACATAAGCCCCGTGAAACCTAGCTTTTACTTGGGTTTTTAGGACAAATATTATTCTTATGGCTTTCAAAAAGTGTTCTGGTACTATTCATTTATTGTTGTATATCACACAACAGCCAAAGGTGGTTTATAACAAGAATAGACAGCAAACAAATATGAAAACTTTGATTTTTTTCTTGGCATTTTTATGTTAAACTAATTCTACATCTTTAATTGATAGCAAAGCAAAGTGAATCCAATATTTGCATCAACACGTTGTACTGGCCGGGCTTTGTCTAATTATATATCCTTTCACATCACACAAGATTACTAGCTTAAAGAAAATAAATAGCAGACCATATGTACAAGTACGCTCGATATAGCTTCATATCAAGAATAACTCTCACCTCCGAACACATTTCACCTCACCCTTCATACTTGTACCCCGTCTTCTTGAGCCCCACCCCCGACATGAAGGCCGTCACCCTGGTACCACCCTCCCAGATGGAATGTTTACCCCCGCGCAGGGGCCAACTGTTCCCGTGTGAAAATAGTTCAGCACCGTTCTGAAATACAAATCAAGGAACATATATTACTCGACAAACGTTTAGACTCAATACACAGTGAAATACCATACCAAAGAATCATACCAAAGTGTCATGCATCGATGGATCTTGATAAACACGTAAATCATGAAACTTTGCTGACAAATGATCAAAGGTCCATGGACATAGCTGAAAATGCATGTGTTCTATGTCTCTTGTTTTAAAGACGGCATTACCTTTTTGGGTCGTTTGAGGTTACTGCATTTATGCTCAAACATGTAGATAAGAGTCACTAAATCTTACGTACTGTGACCTAAAACAATACCTTACATTCAGCACTGAGTCTTAACATTTTGTCGCGTGGTATGTATCATCTCTTTCACTTTAACCATGGCTACGACTTCTACTCAAACTCCCATTTCCAAATATGAACATGCAGAAAGGCAATCGTAGGTTATCTACAAAACCCTTGATATGACCACTAAACCAGTTGTTTTGAGTATGATGTATATTTATAAAAGAATTGCATAAAGAAATAAGGAATAAAGAAAGTCATTTTATATAGAGGAACATATCAACTTGTTGGATTTCATGTCTTTAGTACCATCTGCGGGGAGAAAATAAGCAATTTGGTTTGAGATCTTTTTGTAATTTTGTTGTTTAAATTCGCTGGAAATTAACACTCACGTCTGAAGTGAAAAGGAAAAGCGTGTTGTCATAAATTCCCTTTTTCTTGAGAGCATCTGTGAGATTCCCGATAGCTTCGTCAAGAGCGTTCACCATACCTATGTATATTGAAAACTTTTATTATCAAAATATTCACGATTTGAATATAAAGTTTTCGATATATTAGAAAAAATATATATTTTACAATAGTTAACAATTCATCAATTGCATTTTTAGAAAATGCGCCAATCTGTTCAAACTTGCCAAGATTTTTCATTTCATCAAATCTTTTAATATCATCAGTAGATGCAATTATCACTCATGTAAAGTTACTGGTACATGTACAAAACAAATACGCAGAAACAAAAGTGAAGTGTTAATAAATGAATTCCTGCTACTAACTCTCAGAGAGAAAGTACTATGAGTGTTAAGTACACAGTATGAATGAAAAGGTGGTACAATATTTATCAAGTTGCACACAGTTAAATTTTATGTCCATAGTATCCAGATTAAACAAAAAAATGACTCCAACATGATAGTAGCCACATGGTGCCATATCGGAAAATGATAATAAATAAATAATATATAATGAAAAGGAACACCTTGTACACAATAACAAATTTCGATTTGTTTTGACTTGAGACATCAAATAAAAATATCATTAACCACGACTTGTTAACTTTCGTTTTTAACTACCGGTAATCAGTTCCACTAACTTATGACTTTATTAGTAATAAGGTACAGTCTTACCACTGAAAATACGTCTTCCCCGGTTCACAACGTTGGGAAACTTGTCCGAATACTGCTTTGGGACCTTTTGAAGGAAATATGGCTATTAGATGAAGTATGGTTTTTAATTAAAAGAACGGTGGTTGCATCGTTAATGATAAGCTTGTGACCATGTATATTCATGTTTACGACACGAGTGCTCGATGTTAGTGGTTTGAGTCTTAAAGACGCCGTCCTACTGGCTTTCATCCGCCATTTTAAATAATTAGCATTGCATGAAAACAAGTCTACTGTATTATGCTTGTCAGAATTAAGAAATAAGTAATTGATTAAAAATCCTCTTGATCTTTTTTCCACAAAAGATGCCCCAACATGACTGTACTGTAATGTAGGGTCCACAATTACGTTACGTCTTATGATTGTATCACTCTCATGGTAAACCATACAAGTCAGCTCCCTGATCTAATTATTTGATTGATTTAAACATATTTATTCAAAAGGAAGGATTGGGTTCAATTTATGCAACTTACCTGTGTAGGTGAGTGGACGTTTTGGTAAGGTAGATACATAAATAGAGGTTGAGTCTTGTTATGCTTTTCTATCAGTTCTGTGATGCGTCGACTGTAAACCCACTGAAATGAACACATATCGTTATTCGGCTAATGTTCATGGTCAACACAACCAGCAATCAGCGACCCCATTCTACAATAATTGACACTTCGGCTTTAACTTAACTCACTTACATATTTGGCCTGTCAATCACTTCAAGAATACTGCAAATACGGATTCGTAACACAACCTAATTGTTCGATCCATGGAAAACATCGAAAATTTTAAACAGACTATTTTTTTTTATATTTACGGCAGAGTATTCCCCTGTTGATTCGTTGGCTACTCTCCTTCCATCCCGGAAATCCAGATATTCTTGTCTGATGTATGCACCACCTGCAAGTTTGCAGCGTTTGATATTTACTGAAGGAGACAGTAGCACATTTTAAGTGGGAATATAAGGTGATGTCAGGAAAATGAAAATAATTGGTCCCAATTGAAAGACAATGTATTTAAACTAAATGAAGCAATAAATCAAATATATAATGTAAAGTTCAGCCATGGGATTCCGTTTTCTTACCCAAAAAATGAATTAAAAGGGTCCACACACAAATGGCCGCAAATGGACTTTATAAGAATCTTTGTATAATTTGTTCTCAGACTATGGATGATCGTTTTGTGTAAATTGATGTTTGACACTATCACAATGATACATTTAGCATCAATATACAATTATCAGTGAAAATTTGAGAATGTAGAATTTTCAAAAAAACGTGCTACTGCCTCTTTAAATTAGAAACAGCAAAACATTTTTCAGAAATATTTCTGGATTGATATGTTGCATAAAAATGTTGTAATATGCATGATTTATATGATTTATCCAAGTGATTTCATAGTGAAAGCGAGAAGATGGTTAGGAGTACTGACTGGACTTGTGATCGAAGTAACCCTCTCTGGAGTTGTAGTAGCCCAGGAAGGAGTCGAACCCACGATACGTCGGCGTACACTCCCACTTGCAGAACCCGAGGTGCCATCTGGGGGACGGGGAGGGACAGAAGGGGTGAAGTGAGGTGTCAAGTTTGGAATAAGGTGCTTATGTTGTGTGATATCAGATAAAAGTGGAAGTCTCAGAGAAGATTACATCCTCGACAATCCGGAGTCAGCGTTACGTTAATTCTCCACCATATATCGGAACGTTGGCCCTGGGTTATCGAGGATGGGAAGATTAATGGCAGTGAAAAATATGGTGAAGATATGAAGATAATGTCGAAAATAAAGTTAATTTCTAGACCAACAAATCAATCTTAACGATCACTTGTTGCAGATATTTACACAAACATTTATTTCATTTGATCTCTAGGGTGTAGGCTTTAGACATTATTTAACTAAATGAATACGCAACGACGTGCATGCACAGCGGCTCTAGAAGAAGACTAAGAGATAACTGGTGTTGATGAAGGTGACACTATTGTCATTTTATTATTGCAAATAATGCAATACCGCCATGACTTGAATATGATCCGGGAGAAGGGTTGCAAAGGTAGGATCTTGTACACTGCCCTTTGACTGCATGAATAGTGATAACATCTCATTGTCATTCGTGGATTGTATACGACTTGTGACTGGTAGCTGGTTTGTTCAACTGATAGAATGCTCTATTCCATGAACATGCATAACCAGCGAAATGGCCGATAGGGGCCGGTTTAAATGAATGGTCAGACCATGGTGCATTTAAGCATTAATTAGCAAAATTGCTGAGGTTATAGAAAAACACCTTTTAACTAAAACATTACCGAGGCCGGTAATAAGACTTTCCGTTCGTCACCTTGTATGGAAGTATGGCAGCCACAATGCCTAATACAAATTTGAGCATTGCCTGATATCGGTTAAAAACAATCATTAGTGGACGTACTTCCCGACTGCATGTGTGGCGTATCCGAGTTTCTTCAGGTGTTGGGGTAGAGTTGTTATATTCAGGGGGAGACAAACAGCTTGGCTATTCCAGATGACCTGGTGCTGGGTAAAACACAAATAACAAACTATAATATGAAACATCATAAGAATGATTAAAAAAATATTGTTTTACATGTTCTTTTCCATGTCTAAAACATGCAACTATTGTAACTGAAGTCGCTCTAATAATGGCGTTACCTTAGGAAATTTCTCAAACAAGTATCAAAGTTACCCTGGAGCTTACATTTCTATAATATAGTTGAGGAAGTACAAATATTATGATTTACCTGTAAACCAATCTTGAATGGGTACATTCCTGACATAAATGCTGCCCTTGACCTAAAAGTACACAATATAAAAAAGTTCATTTTGACAATCCTAAAAATCGAACAATTAAAATACCAATAAATCCAACGAAATTGAACGGTATATCTCCCACATTTATCGTAATAAGATAACAACCTTCTCTGCTTTAATTGCTAATAACACTATTTTATTGTCCGGACTATGATTGGCACATAAACAACTGCGATGTCAAGTTCATGGAAACTCACGGGCTACAGACTGGCTGCACATAGTTTCGATCCAGTATGACGCCATCTCGCGCCAGTTTGTCGATGTTTGGTGTCAATATGTCGGGGTTTCTGAAGCCTACATCGTTCCAGCCTGACAAATATATGGGAATAAATAATTATAATAAAAAACAAATTTTATAGCGCAGTGTTCTATCCATTCAATCGTTGCTAAAGGCGCTAGATTGATTCAGGAAAAGGTGAAACTCATTAACGTTTAACTGCATAGTTAGGCTGGGGGTTGCAAAAGATTGCAAGTGGTATAAGGTATGAAGGCATAAGAATGCATAATTGTATTTTGAAACCCATATGGATCCATAATTCAAAGTCGCTTTCGTTCATTCATTGTCGTCATCTTCCGTAATGCAACAATTGACCTTATAGATTTAAAGTTTACTTCTCCCTAATGAAGAAACATATATGGATGACAACTTCTTTATTCATGATATGCCACGTTTCGACACAGTGTCCTGTGTTCTCAAGCAGATGAACAAATGGTGGATAGTAGCATATATATAAGTACAGTAAACAATAGGTATAGATAACTAACCATACTTCTCCCTAGACCACTTTCTGCTAGTATATTACCATTTTTGAAGAACCATAGAAACAAAACATGATTATTACCTTTTTCGAACATTGATTGAATAGATTCATCTTTTAATGAGTGTTGATACCGTGTTATTTTTATTTCAATATGTATACAGAAAAAAATGTATTAAAAACATTAACTACTTGTTCAAAGGTGACAATTTTGTTTGTATTCTAGGTACAGTACAATAATTACTAAACCACATTGACACTGCACAAAGTGACGTTATCATCACCTTTACAGTATCTATAGTGGTGATTATGGCCGCCATTCCGTAAGGGACCCGACCAAACGACCATTACATGTGCTCAAGGTAATCATAAGCAATATGTTGTCGATAACAGTCTTGACCGAACAAGCCTATAAATTGTCTACACGCACACACAGAAATCTGTGTTGACGAACATTATCTTTAAGAACAAATCATAAACTGAATTTCTGATTGAAAGTTGCACACAAAATATAAGTGATAAATGTCTATTTGGACCAATAGGATACTTGTTCAAATATTCGTATTAAACTTTTAATTGTATAGAACCAAGAGTTTTTCATGATGAATTCCAAATAATCAAACAAATGCAACCCCTTTTGAACGTTTGCATACCCTTAATTAGTTAAGAAATCGCACTCTTTGAATCAAAAGACCTTATTCCTGCACCAAAAAAAGCGTCCCATAAGTAAAATGGCAACACATGACGAAAGGGGTTGAATCACTGGTAATTAACACACTGTGTATAACCGTACAGAGATAGCAATTGCAAATATGTTACTAACAACAGCATTACTCGCAACTGTCATTGTTACTGTCCCTTGGATACAGAATGACAAGCACATACATTATACTAAGTATGTGTGCTAAAATTACCACACGATGTTGATTTTTTGAAAGTTATGAAGTAAAATATTACCTAACTTTCAATTTCGGCTCCTCGCTAGCAACATTATCCGCCGTACACCTCGCTAGTTCCGGTGTACGGTTATACACAGTGAACAAGCTTGTTTATCATCGTTAATGTTTTCTTTTTTAGTTGACAACCTAGTCGCTCAATTTGTTTTAAAAGGGGTCTTAAATCAAATGGGTCAGTGAAGAGAGCAAGTGTCTTTGAAACATAAGCATGTGTTTGTGGGTATGTGAAAATGTTCCTCAGATGTAGATGAGCGTTTAGTTTATCATGAATATCATATTACTTTTTATTATAAAAACGTGCACATAATCCGTTTTAATTGCACTGTCGAAGGATTCAAATCCACTGGTTGTTCATCAACTTTTAGTGTTCGTGATATTTTAAACAAAAGGGTAAATTCATAAATAACGTCTTTGAAACGTTGAAAATAAAATTCAAATTTAAAAGAATTTTAATTACCCAAATCATCAGCAACAATGAGGATTATGTTTGGTCTGTCTGCAGCCCTCGTTAGTTCGACGATGCCGACGACGACAACAATAAGCAAACCCTGCATCCTGATTCGACCTTCACCCTAGTTGCTATATAAGGGCGGCGTCGAAACATGAAACTCTGGAAAAAAGTAAGTATCGTTAGGAGAAGCTGAAAGAAGACATACTGTATCAGGTTTCTATCAATATGATTTATGATAACGCGAATGTGCAGTGTATGTTATATACAAGACATATTTTAAAGGGGCAGTAGCACGGTTTATTTTAAATTTCATATTTTCAAATTTCAGTGTTTATTGTGCGTTTGCTAAATGTATTATTTTGATAGTGTCGAAATCTCATTACACAAACCAATCATCCATAGTCAGAGAACAAATTATAAAGATTTACCAGTAAAGTCCATTGGCGGCCATTTTGTATACGAACACCTTTAATCCATTTTGTCTAAGAAAAAGGAATCGCATGGCTATATTTTACATTAAATATTTGATTTATTACTGCTTCAATTAGTTTGAATACATTGCCTTTGGAACCATTTATTTACATTTTTCTGACACCGTATATGCCCCCTAAAACGTGCTACTGCCCCTTTTAGACGTGTATTTACATTACTGATTACCAGAGTACACTCGTGTTACCCTTCTCTTTGTGTATAAACTCTCACTTGTACTCTCACACTCTTTCTATTGAAATTAAATGGCAGTATAGCACTAAATAACAGTCTAACTCTGAAATGAATCTAAATAATAAATAAACATAGATAACGGATTTAGATAGAATGAAAAAAAACTCTGAGTGATCTTCAATCTGAGTTTTCAAGTCATCTGATAGACTTACTTAAAAATTTTGAGAAAATGTAAAGAGAGAGATTTAATCAACAACGATACATACTATTGTACATATAACTATGTGGTGCAGTAAATTGATAAACATTTTTTTTAGAAATGAGGAGAAAAATGCTAACAAAAACACATAAACACACACAAGATGTTAACAAACCTTGGCAAAACATAAACGCTTGTGTAGTCAACCGAAATCCCTCTGTAGCGAGGAGTTAAGTGCCTCGTTATACCGTTACCCTTGCATCACGTGTGTATTCGTCACTCGTCGATTTATACTTATAAGGATCAATAGTTTTATCGTTTATCCACATCAGGATTTGTCATTTAGCCACAGGCTAATAATAGGAAAAGGCATTTATATTACCAGAACGGTTTCATTTCTTATAAATCAGTGTGCTCATACACTTGGCTTCTTCACTTCAAGATGCTCAGATGATTCTTCTCTAATTCTTAACTACTGAAATGTATTTCTCACATTATACAATCACGGAGACAGGGTATTCATTTAATTATATATAACTAATGTGATTGCTTCGAAATGTACATATCATATATGTGTTTATATCATATCAATGAAAGCATCACTTCAAGGAAGTGAAAGTGGCACATATAATCTTGAAATATATTAGCTATATTCAAAGCCACGATCGAGAAAACATAATCGTCATATTTGGAAAGTTATACGATTATACATGTACATTAAACAAAATAAAGGATCACGAGTTCTCTCCCTTTGTGTTTCTCCCTCAAGAGAAACATAAGCTACCTGCTATAGGTAAAAGTGTTATGCCATAATATTACGTTGTAAACATTGATCTAGGGTAGGTACTTCACCTCTTACGAAGTAAGTATGTAAAGCCCGCCCTCTTGTCACAGGATTTTGCCTACCTTTGTTATGAGTTGGTAGTGCACAAAGTTTCAAGTCATCAGTTTCTCGAACAATGGTATATCATATAGGATGTTGGTTTATGTAGGTCAACTATATTTCAAAAGCCTTTCATGTTTCGACTGCAACGACACGCCTGAATGTTTGCAAACAGTACACAACGAACGCTCACGGAAATACCCGAACGCTCTCTTTCAGCTTTATAACGATAGCAAATGTTGCCTCTCAACAATTACAGCAAATATGATACCGAACAGCTCCATTACCCCAGGACTTACCTGCAAAGTATAGACAGACAGCAAACACAAAGGAAACTATTTGATGAGGAGAATAATAACCTTGCTCTGTGCAATCTACCCGCTTGTCGATATGGATGGCTTCGCTCACTGGGCATCCCGGGGTCGGCTTGTGAACAGGTTATTGTTGTTCGGGAGGTTACATTCAACATGTTATGATGTTATATAATTTTACCTGGTGAGAAGGTCGGGGCAACGTGGACTAACTGGTGTGGAAATGAATTCGGCGGTATATATAAATACTTACATATGGCATGTGTGTGACAAAGGTTGAATATATAAATGGCATCTATCTCGACACAATACCATAAAAGAGTCGAAAATTGCACACAGTTTTTAGGTAACATATATAATGACAGATATTTTTATCGTGTTTGAACTTAGCAGTATGAAATGCAAAATGTTTTAAATGTTTTAAAGGAAATCACAATCGTGTTCCATAGAAACAAAAATTGCAAAGGCAAGAAATTGATCAGACCAATGTGGACGTAAAGAGAGAGATACCCTTTCTTTCGTTTGACCAATTAAAGTTCGTAATGAGGAAACGTCTTAATTCTCCTTTCACCTCGGGTACTGTTCAAACGAACGTCATATGAACTCATTCATTGGGTGGTTATTTATTATTATTGATTTCATTGCATTTTCCATCCTTGTGACTGCTGGCTACAATTACGTCACGATCAATGGTTTTATGACGTCACAGGCGAAAAAATACGGGAACACGCGCTATAACAATCGTTGCTAGGCAAAAGTGATATGTGCACTAGTGCTCATATAGAGAATACTACACGAGGTCTCATTAGATACGAATTATACGAAACGAGTGTCCTTCCGGCGGTATCTGTCCGAGATCAAGAGAAAGCGAGGTCAGACACCAAAGGAAGGTCACGAGTTTCGTATATTGAAAGTATGAAACTACTTATTTCCAACCATATATAGTAGGGTCTTCGCAAATGTGGACTGTCATCATCTGTTCTTATATCAAAACATTAAGTAAATGCCAAGAAAATAATACCGAAATTCCTTGCAAATGTAAATATAGATAGTTCACATTCTAAAAAAAAGATTAATGATTCGATAACATTTTGCTGATTTTAAAGGGGCAGCAGCAATTTGTTTGAAAAGTTTATATTTTCAATTTGTCCTTGATAATTTAACGATAATGCTAAATGAATTATTTTGATAGGGTCAAAATTCTCATTACACAAACCATTCATCCATAGTCAGAGAACAAATTATAAAGATTCACATTAAAGACGCAGCCATTTTGAGGAAGAAAAAGGAATTGCATGGCTGAACTTAACATTATATATTTGATTTATTACTGCTTCATTTAATTTAAATATTATTGTCTTTCAATAAGAACGATTTCCTGACATCACCTTATAATTCCCATTAAAATTAAACGTGCTATTGTCATGTTATAGTTACAGTGAGGTATGACAATAAAAAGCCGTTTGAGTAATTTTGGTAAAACGTGAACACTCGGCCAATTTTGCTCCTTAGTATCCATCTTTGCATTCATATAAGCTTGAAAATATCAACTGCTCATAATCTTTAGCACTGAAGATTGTACTGAGATGTATATGGTCTATATTGAAATATTTATCTCAAATGTAATTTCCATCCGGGTGATGATCACAGGAACCCGATATCGTAAATAAAATGTAGGTAAAACGTGGGTAAGAAAGATCCGTCCCCTATATGTATACTCTATATACATATAGGGGACGGATCTTTCTTACCCACGTTTTACCTACATTTTATTTACGATATCGGGTTCCGATATCGTAAATAAAATGTAGGTAAAACGTGGGTAAGAAAGATCCGTCCCCTATATGTATATAGAGTATACATATAGGGGACGGATCTTTCTTACCCACGTTTTACCTACATTTTATTTACGATATCGGGTTCCTGTGTATACATGGCTACGTGTAGGTCGAGAGGCTCTACCTGCAACCCCACTGGATAGTATGCGGCTCGCTGTGCGAGGATACGGCAATCGGCGACAGAAGTTTCGGTCTAGGATACATGGGGCTATGTTTGGATGTAAAACCTTCACATCATACCACTTACTGACACAAAGTCACTTCCGTGTTCAATAAACGGTTTATGTAAGTGTATGTAGCCTCCCCTTCCGGCAACACAGAACTGATCGAAGCAGCAGTAAAATATCTTAAAAAGCCTGTTTAATCATGATGTATTGACCTGAGTGCAGTGATCTATCATTGATTCATTGTCACCAGAAGTCTTTTCGAGAGATTTGCTCGTTATTGCTCGTTATTGCTCGTAAGTGATTTCCGACGTGTATAAATCTTTTTTTTCAATCTCTTACTCACATTAAGCTTATAGAAAAATTAGTGACATGACCCATCGTGCCCAAAATCAGACACGAATAGGGAGACGAGTGATATGTTTCAGCTGAATGGTATTGGGTCCAAATCCCGCAAGGCATTTGGCAATCTCATTAAAGGCAATCTCATTAAAATAAGATCATGTTTTTCACGACGTTGCGCAGATTATTTAGAAATAGTCGGAAATGTTGGTTTTCCGAGTTCTGAAGATTTGACATGAATACCCGACACCAGCAACCAAAGCAACGGGGCGAAGTCGCTGATTGGCTGAGTCAAAGGAGACTCTGACGGCTGGGTCAGGTTGATCTACATGCGTAGCGTAGTGTAGCAAGTAGATCCTATTTTGATAAGACTTGGCATCTTCATTTGGTGAACGTGCAGTATGGTTCCAGATTTCAGTAACATCAGTTTGATGGGTCCAGTGACATGGTCAAATGCGTCAACTTCTATATATTGCATTTGCTGGATGTTCCTGAACATTTCTTCTTTAGCGCATATCATTTCAGTAAAGCGACAAAGAAAAGGTCAAAGTCGCCAATGTCGCGCCAAAACTCAATTTTGGGAACATTTTTACAGCATGCACAAAGGCAGAGACCAATTCCATAGGTTATATAACATTACTGATATACACTCATGTTAAAAGAACGTAGAATATCAACCTTGTAACATTGATATATTGTCTTTTTGCGATTATCATTGAAAACCAGTCGATTTAATATTTTGAATTTTTTTATGATCATATTGAGATGATTTATAAGAACCTTACTCACGAAACATGCCTTTTATATATGCTTTTGGCATTATTTATTTCACGCACAAACTTTTAAACAATTAACACCCGCTGTGTCACTTTACAGACCGAATAACCCCCCTTTCAAAAAGAAATTCACTCTTGGTGATAGATGAGAATCTAATCAATTTTTCTCAAATCAAATCAAATCAAATGAGTTTATTTGTACTGAGGCCAAAGGCCCATATGCAAAAGAACAATTCAAAATGTATAAAACATACAAATGTAATCTATAGCGATTCTAAATACAGATTTCTTTTAGTGAAGGCATGGTAAATGAAATATTGTAAACATTTGAGAAGATTATCCTAAGATGTACACAATTCTTCTCAGGGTTAAAACTTGAAACCTTTTACCGTAATTTTTTTGACATTTTAATCAATCTTATTGTTCTCGTATATGTGCAAGGCGACAGTAAACTCCAAAACAAGAACAAACGACGTTTATAATAATAATTATTTATTTTTAACAAAACAATGTAAGTAGGCCTCTTTTACAAGCCGTTTAATGTAAGATATTGTACAAATGAGAAAAAAATATGTACACTGTGTCAGATAGCAAAACTGTTTTAAAAAATATGGTTGACACATTCAAATACATCATGAAACTTTCGTTACAAAAAAAGTCCATCGGCTGAAACGATCATATCTATCTAAATATTAACATCTTTATAACAAGTAACATTGGCATGTATCTCCACTGGGAAATGTGTCGCTTCAAAATAGCATCAGAAAGGTCTTGATATGTACACCTAAAGATCCCACCCCATGCAAAAAGTATATATAGTTATAGGGTAGGGTGTCTAGGCATCCATGTCTTTCTAACACTATTTCGAAGCGTTACATTTCCCTGTGGAGATACATGCCAATGTTACCGGTTTAACTGAAATGTTCCTAATATCAAGATAGATAGGATAATCACACTTCCTGTCTACAGGAATAACAGTATGTATAAAAACAACGTTGTTGTAAAGACTGTTCATACAAAACATCGACACCAATATAAAAATCTGGACTAGCATTTCAAGAAAAATGCCATATCATAATGATATCAACGGTTTTACAGTTCGCAGTCTTAAGCACTATATCCGTAGCCATATCCGTAACCCTGGTTTTCACATTCATATCCATATCCATATCCATATCCATATCCATATCCATATCCATATCCATATCCATATCCATGTCCATATTCGATGTCTCCATAACCATATCCGAAGGCTTCGTTTCCATATCCAGAAACCATTTCCATCTGGCCATATCCATGAGCATTGTTGTCATGGTAACTGCAGACATTTTGGGGATCTGTGTTCAACTCTTGCATGTCAACTCGCGTGTCAATCACGTTGTTTGCAGCTGCTGAGACCTGAAATTGAGAAGGAGTTGATCATCAGTTTATGTTGTATACAGCAGTTTTTAGTTTGCAACAAACACATGCTTTATTTATTGTTTATGCCAGACGTTCATTATATTCAACATGGTTTTATTTTTTACTTTGTTAAAAGTTAGATATTTATAAGATCTCTATTAATGTAAAACCAATAACATAAGAAAGAGACCACCTCTATTTAGGTTGAGAATAATGATCCGTGAGATTTTAAGATATTGATCATTTGGTCCTAAAGTATTCATTTGAGTATTGATACACTTTTCATATTGTTAGGTGTCATCATTATTTTGTCTTTGACAAAATTGATAAAACTGAAGATACAGATAAGAGATTTGAGGTAAAAAGTTTGTTATAGAATGTTTTCACTAATGGAAACCCACCTCCTCAGGGAAGTAGTGTTCATAGTCATAGAGAGGCTCGATATCACTGTGAAGAGAAGAAATAATATTAAATATGAAAATATAAACTGTAATTTACCTTTTGTGTTAACTTTACTGACATTGAATAATAATTGATCATGATAACAATGCTACAAAATTTGCAAATTTCAATAATGTAGTCTCAGTAAAATCGTCCTGCCAGCCAGGGTCACTTTTGTGGTCTAATAAGGCCAGAAATAATTATTTACTTGATTTAATGTTTTTTGGGGGAAGAATGACAAAAAAACATGAAGCAAAAAAGGTTGAAACAAATTGATGAAATTTTTCAGGTATTAAACAAAGTTAGTTATTGATGAACACTATTCCTCTCTTTATTCTATTTTGCAATATTTTCAGTTGTTAGATTAAACTGGCATTTATTGTCAAGATTTGTCATAATCAGATTCCGTAAAACAAAATTAATAATATTTGTTTTGCTCAAATAAGAATTAGAAATTGGTTAACACGATGATAATAAATTTGAAACAAATAGTTAAATCAAACTCTCTTTGAAGAAATCAAGTTTTCTTACGACTTGCTCAGACCTAATCTTATTTTAGGAGATGTAACAGACTTTCACTTCCATCATTTGAATATATTAGGTGTTTATTAGCTACGCTAAGCGGAAAGAGTGACGTGAGGCAAGATAGCTATATAAACATTCATGTTATCTATATCATTGAAATCACCAAACAGATAGGCTTTCCCCCCATTTAGTGTTTATTGAAATAAGGAAGAGAAATTCTGTATTCAGTAGAATTAAGAAGTTGTCATCAATATTTTCCTCTTCCTTATTGCCTTTCCAACTTCTATAATACTTCGAAAAGAAGGTTTATTGAAAGTGTCTTTAATCAATTTACAATAAGTTGTCTTTTGTTTTGTCTATCTGACTACCTGGGAGTGATTGACATTTCATCAACGTCAGATGCCAGCACGTCAACGGTGACGTCACGTGAGGGGGCGTGGTCTGATTGCGAAGCTGGGGATAAGGGTCAAGGTCAAATAAACAAAAGGAATAAAACAGAAGAGCAAAACAAAAAGGATAGTCAAATGTGATTTTCTTTATTATATACAGTAAGTAATAGCAAAACTATTTGAAATGAAGAATCATAAAAGAAATGAAAATTGTTTTTATTAAATAAAGGTAAAGAGAAGCAAATGGTATCTATTTAAACAAAAAAAATTGATAGGCTTATGAAAAAAACAACCCAAAGGTGAAATGAAAAAGATCAGATTGATAATGAACGAAAAATGAGCACAAGTGGGGAGGGTATTGGGAATTGAAGGATTAGGATAGAAGCATAATTTATTTAGATTAGTTTCGACAAGCGGGTACCTTCGATCTTATGACGGATATCCTTGATCCAATGCCCTACAGCAGCCTCCAACTTCTTGTGTTCACGCTGCAGATTCTGAGTAACAAACACATTCAAAATTCTAAATTAATATCACATCTGCATGCAAATATATCATTAATACCTTTTTATTGTCATAATAAAAGGCACATTTCAGATTTGTTTGTCATTTTACCGGATGAGTATGTGTTGCAACAGACTAAATGTTTTAGGTTGAGTTTACGTTGTCTTTGACATCAAGGGGAGATAATTCCGAAAAGGAAGGGAGATAACTGACCTGCATTTTACGTTTCACACCTCCTCTCTTGCCTCGTCGGGTTTTGCGTTTTGCTTTCCCAACACCAGTTGTCTTCAGGTGAAGAACCTTGAAAGAAAATAAGGCATTTTATGATTTAAGTTTTAATTTAGTTGGTCCTTAATCAACAGCTTTGTATTAATCATAAATTGTGTTGTTTGTGAACTTATTTAAGGGATAGAAATAATAGAAATAAGTACCTCATCAGGAATTTCCTGCTTTGAGCTCCTCCAAGCAGTCTGTAAAAAATATTTAGAAAATCTGAATAAAATTAATTGACCATAAAAATTATGAATACTAGTAAATGGAAAACATAACTTATAAACCAAATTTTCAAAACAGACATAATAACAATTTGTTTTGGAGACTTTTTCCTAATGAATCTATATCTTTTATAAAATCAAACTTGACTTTACCTGCTCAGTTTTCTCAACAGTCTGTCTCTCAGACGGTTTCAGGGAATCTAAAACATTAAAATAGTATTACATCCTAAAAATTAAAGTGCTTATGGTAAATGTAGTTTGCAAAACTACCTGCTTATATACACAAATCTTTTGGATTTTCTTCTCGTATTTGTATCTTGAATAAAAATTACTTTCCGGTAAACCTGAATTGGACAATTCAAGCGTGTAAGTACTAGAGCAGAAAAAGATCATTGCTTCGTTACAACAATAATGATGACGTCATAGAAGCTTTAACGCCGGACAGAATCACCCCTCACGACATGCTTTTTAAAATGATTTAACCGCTATAAATGTGCATAAAAACCGAGTGAGTCAAATAAATCCCTTAATGGAATACATGGTCCGAATACATATCGAGAAAATGTATTCTAAGTACATGTACAATTTGTTTTTCGCACAGCAGGAACGCAAAAAGCGGTCTTGACAACGGGACGGCCGCCATCTTGTCATTGTTTACAGTCTTTTTTTGGCTTTTAATTATTATGTATATCTTATCATGAGCTAGATTCATTTGCATAATCATCGGTATTTTGTTTTGAAGATGGTTTATTGTTGTACTTAGTATTGAACCACATAAGTGTTATAAAGGAATGGTTGGCCGATTAGTCGGTAGGCCTATTCAGACAAAAAATTTCAATCAAAGTTTACTGGCGAAAAATAAAACAATGACGAATGTCTTCACCAGTAGTAAATATAAGTATTTAAACTTCAACTTTCAAATTATAAAAAGAACAATTTTCTCTAGAAATAAGATAAGACTTTGCAAACGTTTTCTACAGTAGACTTCGTGTTTTCAATAAACAGACATTTTTGTGTTCATGTTCTTGCAGGAGTAAAATTTACAAAGAATCTTCGTCTTTCCTACATTTCATCAATTTAACATAAATAAACGCTCGTTTCCACATACCTTGGACCTTATGAGTCCTCATGGCAGTTTGTACAGGGTAAATAAGCGTGAAACAGATGTAATCAGCGAAAAGTCAGAGAGCAAATCACTTCGATCTCGTTCTCCAAAATGGCTCTGGAACAATGGCGATGACGTCATAGACAAACAACGTCATCAGCGCCACCTTACGAGTTGATAAGAGTGATCTCCCCTTCTTGTTTTAACCTTCGCCCCTGATATCTTAGATTTTGCATTTCATTTCATTTCTACTTAGAGGAGACCAGGGAAAAGCGCGCCCCCTAACATATAAGCGTGTTTTCTGGGCACATGTCTAGAATGTAACTTGCAGATTGTCTCTAATTCTCATTAGATCAACTATTGTATGGCAGATGATTTTTAAGCTACCATGGCAGCATAAAGATTTATAAACAAAATGTATTTGGACAAAGGCGGTGCACTTTGCCCCGTAGTTTGGGGCAGTTAGTGCCATGTGCCATGTAATTCTCAGGTACCCTTATGAAAACTTAACAAATAATAAAAACCTAGTCTCAATATGCAAAAAGGACAAAATATTTGTTTTATGTCATGGACCGTGATTTTCTTAAACCAAAAATTTGCATGATTACTATATACGAATTTTTTAGAACTATGAGAGTCTTGACAATTGAACTCATTTACTATCAGAAAACAATTAAAATAGGGGGGAAAATCAAGACATTGATTGGTTTAAAAGACAAATTTGACTATCTTTTAATTGTTTAGGAATAAACAAAATATATAATGAATATCAAACTAATGCTTAAAAAATCAAAGAAAATGTGTTTCTTTCTAAGTGAAACAAAAATCATATGATATAATTTTGATACTTCATTAATAATATCATTTTATTTTTAAAAACCAGAAAATTATGGAATGTAAATTAGAATTCTATTTTACGATATTTGCTTAAGAAAAATAATTGCTAACTCTGACACTAATCTGTAAATCATTAATTAAGATCACTCGGGGCAAAGCGCTCCCCCGGCTCACTATGCCAATTGAGGGTACCTTTCGATATGTGCTTACAAGAAAATAATTTAAGTAATGAATTACAAAATTCCTTATTCAACTAATGGGTGATATATTTTTGTGTAATAGGTGCACTAGAGTTCAATGTTACGTTTTGTGTTGATATGAAATATTTGAATTCGGACATGTTCTTTCCTTAACTTTTCCAACTTTTGGCAGTGGTAAGTCTCCAACTCACGCTAAAGATGCAAACGTGGACCACAACGTTTCTTAACGTTTGCTATCATTGGTTGGTAATGACAAACCACTCCCAGTGAGCAATCTACAGATATGATCCCTGGATCCTGAGTCAAGGGACTCGCTACCAAAAAGTCTTGTGAGTCCAAGCTGATTTAAATGAGTCCTTTAATAAGTAAGCACATAGTATCACAAAAAAGATATATGCACCACATGACTCACAGCTTTAATTTCTATGAGTCCGTCCTACATTTTATGAGTATTTGAAGCAGGACTCGCAGGTAAATTTATCCCTGCACTCCATCAGTCGATCATTATAATAATAATGAGTAGATTTGTAGAGCGCTAAATAATCCAGACACTAAGTGTCTGCTAGAAGCGCTAATTTCTATGAATTAAGGAGAACTAACGCTTAGTCACTTTGCCCCGAGGGCACGCTTTGCCCTGGTCTCCCCTAATTTTTGTTTAAGACTCGATACTTCTTTAATATATAGTAATTTTGTCTTAACAACAACAACATACCATAAGAGATGTTCACCAACTGGGAATTTAAGTTCATTTCATCATAACCGCAATAACATTAACGTACTGTAGTACTGTACATTTTAATAGTGATTACTCTGATGCAGAAAATATGAGTAGTTGAGGCAGAAAATATGTTTAATATTTCAACAATGTGAGTCACAATTGATGCAATGTTAAAACGTCAAAACAAAAACAAATTAAATTTTACTGTTTTTGGATTAAATTCCTTAGCTTTGTGAAATTAAAATTTATTAGTGGCACACAATCATGGATATAGCCTAAACATTATATACTGACTTATGGTGACCCTCCAAAACATGACTTCCTTTAATATGGAGGGGGGTCATGATGACTCTTAGATTTCTAAGCCTGTATTAACAGATTGCTTTAAAAGGTAGCAAAAAGTGAAGAGATTCCGAATTCTCCACTTACAATGAAATGATGGACATTATAGCAGAAACATATTGAGATATTTCATAGCTGAGTTGCAAACAGAAGTAAGATTTACAAACATCATACTTATATCAATTATAGAATAATATAGACCATGATAGACATTATAAATTATTTCTTGATAGATTGATAGAACAATGTTTGTCGTCAGTTTGGAATGGTTGCAGTGAGTTTACATGTAGGGGAGACTAGGGCAAAGCGCGGCCCCTAACATATAAGGGTGTTTTCTGGGCATATTACCATGTTAAAAATGCAACATGCAGCATGTCTCTAAATCTCATAAGATAAACTATTATATGACAAATGCTTTTAAAACCACTATGCTTGCATAAAGAGATATTAACGAAAATGGTCAAATGCTGTGCAAGAGATGTCTACTTTGGAAGTGACAAATAATTCAGTTGGTCGGGGGGGGTATTAGTGAGCCACGCTCACTTTTTTGCTTTTTGGAAGATTACATTGCAATAAAAAAATTAATCATCCAGTAACATTAAACGTAAACAAGGTTTTTTCTAAATGAATGGTTCCTCTTACAATCGGGTTCAAAGGTTAATGAAAGACACATTCGTTAAGCTTCTCTTAGAACATATAGATAATTGCATGATTTTAAATGTAACTAAATACAGAGTGAAACGATTGATATGCTATCGGTTATATACCTTGTGTCATATAAAGCCAATGTAGAATGTCGACCTAGTAACATTGACATGACCGTTTTACGATTATCATTTAAAACAAGTGAGTATATATTTTCTTGCACGACGAAATGAAAGCTTTATGAGATTTCAACCAAACTCATGAAACATGGTTTTTTGACGCTAAAAATATCAAACATCCCTTAAAGGGGCAGTAGCACGTTTTTTGATAATTTTATATTTTAAAATTTTCACTAATAATTGTAAGCTAATGCTAAATGTATTATATTGACAGTGTCAAAAATCTCATTACACAAGCCAATCATCCATGGTCAGAGGACAAAGTATGAAGATTCACATACAATCCATTGGCGGCCATTTTTGTGTGAACACCTTTAATTCATTTTGTGCAAGAAAAGGGAATGGCATGGCTAAACTTAACGTTATATATTTGAATTATTACTGCTCCATTTAGTTCAAGTACATTGACTTTCAATTGGAACCATAAATTTTTATTTTCCTGACATCACCCTATATTCCCCCTAAAAACGTGCTACTGCCCCTTTAAAGGGGCAGTAGCACGTTTTTTGATAATTTTATATTTTAAAATTTTCAGTGATAATTGTAAGTTAATGTTAAATGTATTATTTTGACAGTGTCAAAAATGTCATTACACAAGTCAATCATCCATAGTCGGAGGACAAAGTATGAAGATTCACATAAAATACATAGGCGCCATTTTTGTGTGAACACCTTTAATTCATTTTCGGTAAGAAAAAGAAATCGCATGGCTAAACTTTACGTTAAATATTTGAATTATTACTGCTCCATTTAGTTTAAATACATTGTCTTTCAATTGGAACCATTAATGTTCATTTTCCTGACATCACCTTATATTCCCCCTAAAAACGTGCTACTGCCCCTTTAAGGTCACATTAGTGGCCAAATAACTTTCATCCCATAAGAATAGTGGACCCCAAATCAGTACTTTGTAAATATTTACGAGGTTATTATCAATGAACAAACTTAAGTTACATTAAAATTATGAAATTATACTAAACCCAAAACAAAAATGGGGATTCATGAAGTATTATCTTTGACAATGGTCGGATGGTTGAGCAACAGTGTGACACTGTAAAGAGTAACAATTGATTGACCTTTTTTCCAATTCTTTTAACACATGAGTCCAGGTTCTAGACGAATTTTGGGAGAAGCCAGACAACGTTACTGCCAGAATTTTGTTGCTGAACATGATCGGTTTTGTGGTGAATTGGTCATGATTTGGGGTACGATTCTCATACTGTCTGTACTTAGATGGTTCCCATACGCCATGGAGCATTGAATTCTTTCCGCTGTCATGCTGAGATGTAGTTTTTTTTTGCAGGATTTGATGGTCAAGAATTCGTATAAATGGATGATAATGTTCATCCATACCGTTTCAGAGCGGTGACTACCTTGACAGGGAGACAATTCAAAATATGGTGTAGCCTGCCCTGTCTCCGGAACTTAATCCCATTGAGCCTGTCTAGGACTATTCAAGGCATCGGCATCACAGCTTCCTAAACAACCATAGACTCTTGATGACCTTAAAAGTGCACTAAGAAAAAAAGGTTGGCTCTCATCATGAGCACGCAACAAAGATGCCAATCTTTTAAAATAGCCTATCATCAAGACCATATATATAGATCCAAAATATTAATTTGACGACCAACCCAGTCTAGAAAGGTATAGCAAGTCTAGATTACCTCGCTCACAGAAGTTATAGCATCTTCTTGGCTCCTTTTTGTTATAATACATGAATTGTTTTAAAATATTGTCAATAATGAAGAAAATACTTCTGAGACTAGATGTTAGTCTATCTTTATAATGGCACATGTTGGCCATACTCAGTATTCATGTGTCTTTTGTTCTGTTTTTCACGCGTTATTGCAACGTTCAATAGTAAGTTCCTCTCTTGGTTTAAATCAAGGTGGAAGCGGGATACAGGTTTGAGCTCCGTCCGTCTGACCGTGCATGTGTCTGTCCGTCCAAGTGAAAGGGGAAAACTTTTCTCAGAAACTACTTAAGATAAGATAATCAAATTTGCTGTGTATCTGTGGGGTATCAATGCATTGATAGAGTTCGAAAACAAGAGGCGTGATATTACTTTTTTACATAGTTATTCCCCTTGATCCGTGTTTTTGGACTCTTTTCGATGGAATCTTTAAAGGGTACAAATTTTCTCAGAAACTCTCTAGAAAAAAAGGATAACCAAATTTGCTGTTTGTCTACCGAGTATCAATGCCTTGGAGTTCGAAAATAAGAAGCGTGAAATATTTGTACCGAGTTCCTGCCGTTGTTTCGTGTTATTGGACTCTTTTCGTGGATGTCTTCAATGAGGACAAATATTCTCAGAAATTATCAAAGATAGATTAACCGAATCGGCTGAGTGTCCCACTGTATCAATGCCTTAATTGATGGAGTTCGAAAATCAGAAGCGAGAAATTATTTTTTACAGAGCTATTGCCCTAATCTGAGATTTTGGACTCTGTTCGTGGGTGTCTTCAAAGAGGACAAATATTTATCTGAACTATTTAAGATAGGACAACCAAATTTTCTGTGTGTCTTCGGGCATCAATGCCTCTGGTGAGTTAAAAAAGCAGCAGAGTAATGGCCCTTGTTTCGTGATTATTCACTCTAAAGAAATGTTTTAAGCTATAATGAAAATAAATTTTGCAGAAGATGGTGATGACTATGTCTTCCTGTTATTATCCTAGAAGCTTGAAGAACTTGCATACATTGTAACTTGACATCTAATGAAATTTGGCAATTGTCTTCTTAAAGGATTAGGAAAATTGCGAAGTTCTAAGGGACACCAAGCCAAAAGGATGAGGTTTTCTCCCCAGGCGCCCTCTAGGAACAACACTGCAACAGATTTGTTATGATTATCACCGCTATTTACGATCATTACTGAGCTTTTCAGCTGTAAAGGCACTTTATTGCCCTAAATTGGCCTGTGCATCGAGTTAGGGTTACACTTTTACTAAATAAAGTATAATTTCCAAATTCTCAGGGTGAAAATAGCAAATTCGAACAAAAGTGTTGAACACATGGCCTCTGACAGTACTCTGCCATTGACAAGCGTACACTTACGTTCTTATCTTACAAGCAGGCTGAGGCGTACACGTTCACTAAGAGTGCAGAGTCAGATCAAGATCAGATCACGTTAAAATCAAACTTGCTAACTCATTTTTTTACATCTTAATAAATTTAATTTTTATACACTCGTTACATTTTCCTCAGCCGTATATATGCAAGGGGGTTAACTGCAACAGAAAACTAAAAAATAGAGCCATGGGCTCTGTAGCTCATCAGATCTTTGATGGAAATAGGAAATAAGATTTTGACCTCTGTGACCCCATTTGATAAATGCAAAAGAAAACTCCAAAACAAGAACAAACGCCTTTGATAATAATAATCATTTATTTTCAACAAACAATCTCAAAAGACCTCTTTAACAAGCCGTTTAATGTAAGAAAATCATTAAAAAGATTGTTAGAAAGAAAGAAAGTGTCAGATAGATTTTTTTACACAAAATATGGTTGACACATTCAAATATATCTAAAATCTTTTCTTATAAAAAAGTCTATCGGCTGAAGTAATCACAAGGACTCGTATCATTTTGAAATAGCGTTAGAAAGATATTTATACCTAAAGATCCTACCCCATGCAAAACGTATATATAGTTATAGGGTAGGGTGTCTAGGCATCCATATCTTTCTAACGCTATTTCGAAGCGTTACATTTCCCTGTGGAGATGCATACCAATGTTACCGGGTTAACTGAATTGTTCTTAATATCAAGATAGATAGGATAATCACACTTCCTGTCTACAGGAATAACAGTATATATAAAAACAACGTTGTTGTAAAGACTGTTCATACAAAACATCGACACCAATATAAAAATCTGGACTAGCATTTCAAGAATAAATGCCATATCAAAGGTATTATAGTTCGTAGTCCACTTAAGCACGATATCCGTAGCCATATCCGTAACCCTGGTTTTCACATTCATATCCATATCCATATCCATATCCATATCCATATCCATATCCATATCCATATCCATATCCATATCCATATCCACATCCATATTCGATGTCTCCATATCCATTGAAGGCTTCGTTTCCATATCCAGAAACCATCTGGCCATATCCATGAACAATGGTTGAGTTGTTGTCATGGTAACTGCAGACATTTTGGGAAGTTGGGTTCAACTCTTGCACATCAACTTTCTTGTCAATCATGTTGTTTGCAGATGTGACCTGAAATTGAGAAGGAATTTATCAACTGTTTAAATCGTATACAGCAATATCAGTTTTTTAACAAACATAGTTTATTAAGTTTATTTTTTCAATTAATGCCAAATGTTCTTAATATCTACCAAGCTTTTATGTTTCACCGTGTTAAGGCGCCCGAATGAAAAGAATGTCAATAAGTACATCTCGATCAAATTATACTCAACACAATAAGTTAAGGACCGCCCCCATTTTAAATATTGAAATTAATATTGACCATTGGGTTTATACTGAACTCTTTAGGTGATTATTCATACAATTGTAACATTTCTAAGTATAACCATCTTAGTATCTTAAACTAATAGTTCATAAACCTTTAGTTACAAACATAAAATGTGAGATGAAAAAGTTTGATATAGATGATAGAATTTATTCATTATTGGAAACCCACCTCCTCAGGAAAGTAGTGTTCATAGTCATAGAGAGGCTCGACATCGCTGTGAAGACAAGAAATAATATTCAATATGTAAATAATAAGAGAAGCATTATATTATGTTTAACATACATTAAAGCAGTGTTTCGTGATGTGAATAAACTTTTCCATATCACAAACATTTAATTGACCAGCCTGGTAACCGTTATGATAATGATACGAAGACGTGGCTACTGTTGTAGACAGAGGACCAACAAAGGGCAGACAAAATTAAATATTTTTTTTAGGTAGAATATCAAAAGGGAGGTGGCAAAAAGGAGAAGCAAATTTGCGGATTCTTTGGGGGCAGAGGGTGAAACATTCTCTAGTGTAGATGATAAGTTTCTTAGACCATTCGGGTATTCAACGAGCAGGTATTGATATATAGAGGATACTTAATGTTGTTTTCCAAATACCAGGTTTATTTCATCGAGTGTCATGGGTAAAGTTGATATTTCACGAGTGGCGCAGCCACGAGTGAAATATCAACTTTACCCATGTCACAAGATGAAATAAACCTGGTATTTGGAAAACTACATTAAGTATTCTATTTATTATATGATTTTTAATGAAATATCTAGTTAAAACGACTTTAGGACTTAAAAGTTACCCCCTTTTGTTCAAATGGCTGAAAGTAGTTCCGGCACCTGACCAGTGACGATATAATATATCGTCACTGGTCACAGTGAAAATATAATATATCGTCACTGTTGCCTGATAGACAGTTTATTTCACTGATAAAACCCAGTATTTCATCGCTGATCATATAATAAAAAATACTCTCTATATTAGAATTCAAACAAAAACTAGCATATATTTTCAAGATTTTTCAAAATCCGATTCTGTCAAACAAATAATAATTTGTTTGGTTCAATGACGATTTAAAATTTGTCTTTATCTACCTTTGGCTTTCATCCTTTTTAGACATTGCTAACAGACTATCAATACATAATTTGACAATAATAGTTGTCTGTCCAGCAATTTTAAGAAAAGTCACTCGCCGAGGCTACATATACAATCGAAGAATGTATACTTCATTTATTAATATCCTTGATAATCCAAATCCAAATTTAGTCTATACAGAAATTGTCTTTATCATTTTACAATCAGTTTTCTTTTGTTTTGTCTATCTGACTACCTGGGAGTGATTGACATTTCATCAACGTCAGATGCCAGCACGTCAACAGTGACGTCACGTGAAGGGGCGTGGTCTGATTGCGAAGCTAGGGAAAAGGGTCAAGGTCAAATAAATAAAAGGAACAAAACGGAAGAGCAAAACAAAATAGATAGAAGACTGAAGATAAAATGTCAAAATAAAACATAAACAGAAAGTTATATGAAAATCATATTTATTAAATAAAGGTAGAGAGAAGCAAATGATATCTATATGAACAGAAGAAATTGATAGGCTCATGGAAAATATCAAAAACGAAAGGGACATATAAGTTAAATAGAAATATCAGGTTGATAATGAAGGTAAAATAGGAACAAAATGGGGAAGGCCGTGTGAACTGAAGGATTAGGACAGAAGCATATATAATTAGGATTACAAAAACTAAAAGGAATAGTTTCGACAAGGGGTACCTTCTATCTTATGACGGATGTCCTTGATCCAATGGCCTACAGCAGCCTCCAACTTCTTGTGTTCACGCTGCAAGTTCTGAGTAACAAACACGTTCAAAATTTTTAATTAATCACATCTGCATCAAAATATCATAATTAGCTTTTTATTGTTGTTATTTACCTTTGTGAAGCACCAGAATAAGCAATGATCATGTTTAGTTTGGCATAATGTGAGTTTACGTTGCCTTTGAGTTAACTTTATTAAAGGGGGTCTCCAACTTCTAATTTTTAACTTCCAGTGTTTTATTAGCGAGGCCCCGAGAGGGTCGGAGAGGGCCTCGCTAATAAAACACTGGACGTTAAAAATTAGAAGTTGGAGACCCCCTTTATTTTTTTAACTTCCAGTGTTTTATTAGCGAGGCCCCGAGAGGGTCGGAGAGGGCCTCGCTAATAAAACACTGGAAGTTAAAAATTAGAAGTTGGAGACCCCCTTTTAAGGCATCAAGAGGAGATAACTCTGGGAAGGAAGGGAGATAACTGACCTGCATTTTGCGTTTCACACCTCCTCGCTTGCCGCGTCGGGTTTTGCGTTTTGCTTTCCCAACACCAGTTGTGTTCAGGTGAAGAACCTTGAAAAAATATGATGCATATATTTCTCTTAACAGATTATTTTGTAAGTCTTTAATCAATTTCTTTGTACAGTATTAATAATAAATTGTGCTGTCTTTGTACAGTATTAATAATAAATTGTGCTGTTTTTGAACTTGAAATTTAAGAACTTTTTCAAGCGATAGAAATAATTACCTCATCAGGAATTTCCTGCTTTGAGCATCTCCAGGCAGTCTGTAAAGAATATTTTGAAAATATGAATATACTTCATAAATATAAAAATGAAGAATAGTCAATGGAAAACAATAAAATATTTCAAAATAAACGTAAAAATAAGAGAGCAAAATTATTTGTTTTGAATACCTTTTCCTAATGAAGCAAGACTAATATTTTTAATATTTTTAGATAAAAAACTTGACTTTACCTGCTCAGGATTCTCAACAGTCTGTCTCTCAGACGACTTCTGAGAATCTAAAAAATTAAATACAATTATCGTTAAAGTTAAAGTGCTTATTGAAAAGATAGTTTTCAAAACTACCTAAAAATATACACAAATTTGTTGAATTTTCTCTTCGTATCTGTAACTTGATAAAAATAACATTGCGGTAAACCTGAATTGTATTCAAGTGCGTGTGTTATGAACATAAAAGAAGAATTCCATATACAAGTTCGGAAAATAGGTTTTTATCTCCTGAAATAACTGAAGACATTGCTAGCACGGGAAATGAGAAGTACCGTATTTCCTCTAATAGGGGCCCGGACCCTTATTAACATTTAGGGGGTATTACCCCCCCCCCATTACCCCCCCCCCCCCCCCCCCCCCCCGGCCCTTATTAGAGGCCCGGCTCTTATTGGAGGCCCGGCCCTTATTATGATAATAGGTTTTCCAAAGTCAACTTGAGACCTGTATTCTAATGTTTGAAACAAAGGTTACCGGTATTACACGACATTACACGAGTAATTATCGACTAGACCCGGCCCCTATTAGAGGCCCGGCTCTTATTCACGTTTAGGTACCTTTACCCCCCGGCCGCTATTAGAGGCCCGGCCCCTATTGGAGACCCGGCCCCAATTAGAGGAAATACGGTATTCATAAAGAAAACCAGACAAAATTGAAAGTTATTATAAGTACTAAAGATGGCGTCGTTACAACAATGATAATGACGTCATAGAAGCTTTAACTCCGGACAGAATCACCCCTCACGACAATTTAAAATGATTTAACCTCTATAAAATTGCATAAAGACCGGGTGAGTCAATTTAATCCCATAACAAGAATACATATCGAGAAAATGTATTTTAAGTACATGTACATTTTTATTTCACACAGCAGGAACGCAAAAATCGACCTTGACAACGGGACGGCCGCCATCTTGTCATTGTTTACATTCTATTTTTGGCTTTGATGTTTTTATGTATATCCTATCATTAGCTAGATTAATTTACATAATTACGGATATTCACTTTTGAAAATTAATGCTAATTATGGTATTTAGATTTCAACACTAGTCGCCAGTAGTCGGTATTCAAATCTGTAAATCGCCAGACACAAAATTTCCATCATAGTTCACTGGCGAATGTCATCATCATGCAGAAGTAAATATTAATATTAAATCTTCAACTTTTCAATGACAAAAAGAACAATTTTATCCAGAAAATAAGGGAAGATTTTGAAAATGTTTTCTAGACATCATGTTATCATTACCAAAGACGTTAATAAGTACGTCTTTGTCATTACACAGAAATGTATGTGTTCCTGTTTTTACATAAGTAACTAAATTTTACAAGAATCTTTATTTTCTTCGAAATTACATCTATTTATACATAAATAAACGTTCGTTTCCACATACCTTGGACCTTATGAATCTTCATGGCAGTTTGTACAGGGTAAATAATCGTGAAACAGATGTAGTCAGAGAAAAGTCAGGGAGCAAAATACTTTGATCTCGTTCTCCAAAATGGCTCTGGAACAATGGCGATGACGTCATAGACTAGCAACGTCATCAGCGCCACCTTCAGAGTTTATTAGAGTGATCTCCCCTTCTTGTGATAACCTTCGCCAAACTCCTGGCAGTGCTGTTATGTCTCTCACTGTTTCGAGCCTTTATGATTACATTTTTTCCACAATAATGTTTAATATGTTATGTTTTGTGGGTGGTTAATGATAACAGGTTGGGTATGGGGTTAATTACCATCAAAACAAAATAATTATTACCAATTGCCCAAAATGGATATTTTTGTTGAAATGGGTTGCATAATCAGTGTACCTATTTTCATTCATTTAAATATTTCTAAAATAACAATTTTACAACTTTTTATGGGTATCATCATAACCTATAAAAAATTAATTAAAGATAATTTGTATATACTATTGATGATAATATTCATAGAAAAAAATCAACCTCTCACGATAAAGCCTTTTTGGAGGGCCTTCACTTCTTACCTTCCATTTCAATCTTAAAGCAAGTGATTTTTCTTTCTGTCATGCTTCGCTGCATGATTTGATCATCCTGGATGACATCAGGGGTGACACAACGAGAACAACTTCATCCCCTGATGACAGAAAGGTAATGCACCTGAAAAAGATTTATTCATTTTTTTTCAAATCTTTGTTTATAAAATTAGACACGTTATGAACTCACTGTATATTTGTTTTACCTCAGTATGTCAATAGCTGTCAAATGTCAAAAATACACCAATAGGGTTAAGTATAAGGATAGACAGTTAATTAAAAAAACAACTAATGGAAGAAGGTCTTAATTAAAGAAAACCCTTCATTTCTTAAACTGTTACAGTTGATTGTGTTTCAACTCATAATGAATTATTTGGGTAGACTGGTAGGGATTTTTTTTCATAATTCAATCTATTCTTTTTGGGATTTTTTAGCTTTTTTCTTGTTTTATTGTCAGCATAACAAACATGTGCAAACATCGAAATTCAATTTCAGAAAAATTCTGAATTTGCAACAGATATCTCTTCTGTCATATCGATACTGTACAACATAAACTACGTACCTTGTTAATCCAGGAATAACCTGATACAGCAGACTCGTGCCATATCCTACCGGTAAATTTACCAAAATATCTTCTTGGTGATGTCCTCTGAAAATGACTCAATCGACGTAAACACTTCAAATGTTTTCGGTCTCAAACATATGCCATAAGACAGGCATGAAGAAATGAGTTCATTCATAGTTCCCGCCAATTTAGATTAGGTGTAGTGATCTGACCCCATTAATTCAGGCCGGAAAGGAGTTCACTTAGATTTAAGTCATTCCCCGCATTGCAATCGTGTTTTATTTAATTAAGAGATATGGTTTTGTTTGCAATTGAATATGTATCAATAAGACATGTAATAGAACATAATAATGTAATTAGGCTTAGTCAGGAATCCTGACCAAAACTGGGTCCGTGAACCCAGGGATGATAGACGATCAGCACTGGGGACGAGGCATCCTGTCTCAGGTAACGACGTTTCGCTAACTCCACTAATCTGTAGGCTACAGATTAGTGGAGTTAGCGTAACGTTCGTTACCTGAGACAGGATGGGGACGAGGTTGAACCTTCGCGCTGCCTATTCCTTAGAATTCCGTAGGCCAATGTTGCATTTCGTTATAACGTTCTCCTTCATTTTTGTAGAGGAGTCTACTTTTGTGTAGGCCCTTTTTTATTTCTCTTTGAACAACCTCAAGTTTTAACAGAATGTCATCGACTGGTTAGTTTTGATGTAGATTTAACCATAAAGGCAATGAAATAAACGTACCGATTACTCTACCTCTACTGCAGTTATTACCCTGATGCAGAAAACATAAGTATTTGATGCACATAAGATTTCTTATATTTGAACAATATGAGTAACAACTGATGAAATGTAAAAAATGGCATCTTCTGAATTAAAATTAAAATTAATTTTTTAATTTACTTTGTCTTGCTGATTAAAAATTCCTTATCTGTCTTTCCTTGTTCGCGTTGTTTTGTCCCTGTTAAATTTAAATTAAATATTCGCTGTGACATACATGCAGTTGCCATTTCTTAAAGGAAACAAACATAATTTACTGCTTTTAATTGACTCCAAAAACATATTCGACTGCTCGTCATTCCCTCTTTGCGCAGAAGGAAGTCATGATGACTCTTGTCTTTTTAAACCTTTGGTATGCTTACTGTAAAAGCAAAGAGAATTTTATGTGTCTTCATAGAATTGAAATTATTACAGAAACACATTGAAGCGTTGGTGTGATATGGGTAGGAGAGGTTTAGAAAGTTAAACATCGTCATCAGTGCTACCTGTAAGTTGTAACAGTCACCGATCTACAAATAAATATGAAGATAAAAATCCCAAAAGACACATGTCGATAGATCAAGTACCCAGTTTCATAGGTCTAACTGAATTTTAATTTTGCTCTGGAAATGAAATTCCAAGTTCCATTGAAACCATCAAATATAACAACCGTTAGCAGTTATAACCCCAAAAGCTACATCGACAAATAAAGATTAATCAAATCAATGCCAAGTTTCGTTGAGCTAGATCTCCCAGTTTTTAAGTTGTGCTCCGTGTACAACATCATCCCCAATCAACATGGACGATGGACAAGTTGTGATGTAAAAGCTAGATAGCAAACATTATGTCAGTTGACAATGACATTTGAACGCCTTCCTCGACTTCTGACAGTACGTGCTGTTGATTGGCTAGGCCTCACGACACATATAGCAACATTTTTGCAATAATGACCATCTTAAATGAAATGTGATAATCTTTATTGTTCTTAAAAGAACAATTTGCCATGTATTATTCCTTTTTTCAGCAATGTGAAAATAAATCATAACATAGAATACAAAATAGTACATGTCAACACAGTATACATACACGTCACTTGTCAGATTCATTTCTCTAATACTGCAATGAAAAATTGTTTGGCGGATGCAAGATGTTTAAAAAAATCTTCATACGCAACCGACGTCCAGAAGGTAGTCTCGTATGTTTTTAAAACAAGAGGTTCCCCTTATTGTTTTTTATGCTTTCATAGATATCTGCTTCTAATAAAAGGTTTGAAAAATAAACCCAATATTCTTTGATGTAATATTTAATATTTTTGTAATTTGATTTAGACTAGTTTGAACAGACAGGTTCCACAACCACAGGTTTAATTAATGGTTTTGAAACAAAATGACCCTCTTTCGTTGGGCTAGTTGAAATAAAATGATATTCGTATTTCATTAACAATTGTGTAAGAGTTTCGTAATGATTCACACATGTCCCCAAATATATAGTAATAATAGATAGTTTAACCCGAAAACAAATGATCGCAAAAAAAACCCAAAAAACCCACAAATATTAATAGAAAACAATTCTTAGTCGATAAATTGTTAAAAATTATGTTCATCAACAAAAAACATATAAATGTTGTTTAAGAAACCATCTTTATTTTAGACAGATATGTAACGCTTTGTTGATTGGTGTAGTGAGTCCCGAGCTAATAGCCAGGTAAGCGAGAATCATGTGTAATGTTTATTTCAATGTTTAGGGGTAGTATCAAAAACATCACAAACCTGATACTTGCTTTTAAAGGTTAAGATGGACCGTTAAGTTTCCATTTCTTTTGGCAATATTCGTATTGATACGAGGCAATCTGTTATATATAAACCTAGTATTCATTCACTGGATATTGTTTTTTTAAAGAATATTTTTATTTCTTCCATTTGAGTTTTGATAGAACCCTTGGTACTATCGCAGCCTATATGTTGTTTATCGTTGTTTAATTATGTTGACAACTTTGCTTGTTTGACAACACAAGTACAGTATGTTTTGGAACAGTGTAGAGAAAGACCTTACAACGTGAAATATTATAATCAAGCAAAGATGTATTTTTTTTGACCACTTTGAATTTCCTTGACGAAAAAAATTAAAAATAATTGTCGGAGTTGATACGTCGTGTTTACTCGCTTCAGTGTTGTTTTGAATTAAAGTTAGACAAAGCAAAAAGGCGATCTTAGCAACGCATTTTTTCTAATGCCGACCTAGTTTATAGGTCAGACAGGCTTAAGTGGAGTTTTGTCCCAGGATATGAAAGTGAAGCGTCAGCGTATAAGTTGTACCCTGGGACAGGATGGTGTCAATAAAGATTCAATATGTACCTGAGACATTTCTGAAATATCAAAAGTCCATCTCTATCCAATCATAAGTTATTAGCCCTGGTAATGGGTCAGATGAAACTGACATTCATGTTGACGATCACGGGAGTTTCATGCCGTCAGGTCAAGTTGACATTGGTGACGACTGTGAGCTGTTTGATTCCCCGATAGTGGAAGAGGAGGTTATTCGGTCGTTGAGGCGTTTGAAGTCGGGTAAATCAGCAGGTACCGATAAACTTTTGGCGGAAATGTTTTTATATGGCAATCAATTTCTAATTTGTTATATAGTTAAACTATTTAACAATATTTTTGATTCAGGTATTTTTCCTACGAAGTGGTCAGAAGGCATTATTGTTCCGAGGACAGCGTGACCTTACGGATAATTATCGAGGCATAACGTTATTGTCAATTTTCAGTAAAATGTATATTGGTATCCTTAATAGTAGAATAACCAATTGGGCGAACAATAAGTCGCTTATTTCGGAATCTCAGTCTGGGTTCAGGGCCGGATATTCTACAGCTGGAGAGTACAAACTCACTTTTTTTTAAAGATTTACAACATATTCAGTGAAAAGTTAATTACTGGTTACTGGAGTATGTACATGAATGATAATGTTCTATAGGTTCAGCAGGCATTTCAGATTCCATGAAGATACGTTTCTGGCTACAATGTCGATGAATTGTGCCCACTGGTCAATGTTCAGACCCTCTACTACACACGTTATACCACCTAGGAGAGTGGTCACTCTGATATCCTCAGGGCACAGTTCAAGCTTCATGTATGCCTCAAGAGGCATAACGTCAAACAGCTGCTCATACATTATGTTTCTCTTTGCACACAGTTCCTGACAATGTATTAGTTGATGGTTGATTACATCGCTTACATTCTCATCACACATGAGACATGTTCCGTCGATAGTAGGGAGCGTGCCTAGCTTGACCAAGGCATACACAGGTCTGTTGTATAGGTTGAACATCAGGCACATGTTCCACAGTCTGTGAGGTGATAGGTGACTGTGTATTGAGTTGAATCGATGCATCTCTGGACGGGTGGCCATTTGACTGTTCCATTCAGAAGTCTCTCTGGACTTCACAGCTTTGTGTACCAGGGTCTTCCATACACCTTTCGTCGGGAAATATCCAGACAGTATTAATGTTTGTACATATGAGAGAATATCATACTTTTTACACACAGATAATAGGTCATGGACAATAGAGGTCTTATGTTGGCATCCATTCATGAACTGTCCACACCTGAAATAAAACAACATCTTTATCATATGAGTTGATTTAGTGTTGCACAGTCTTCCTAGATATGTAAGCTTACATTTGTCTATAGTGGCCTCCATAGTCCAGAGACCTAAGGTCTGTATTGTAGCACATGTGGAGGAACGACGATGAAAACCTTGAACTATTCGGGCAAAGTATCGTTGTAACCGTTCAAGTTGTAGCATTTCGGTTTTGCTCATGTCTGCCCATAACTCACACGCATATAACGCACTTGCTAATATGACACGTTGCCATATTTTTGCACACACAGCAGGATTCAAACCTCCCGCTTTCACGCCTATATCTTTGAGAGATGCAATAGTCCGACGAGCAGATGAACATGCACGATTGGTTCTCTCATATTGGTTCTCTGTCTGAATTAGTGAACCTGCATATATTGTGCTGGATTCGATGGGTAGTAGCGATCCATTAAGTGTAAATTCCGGTTTCTTAATGCTCATTATGGAACTTTTAAAAACTAGAACACAGCTCTTTGTAGGGTTGTAACACAGGCGCCATTTGGCGGAGTAATCATGCACAACATCGAGAGAAGATTGTAGACCGTCCTTTGTTGTGTTTATCAGAGTTGTATCGTCAGCAAGGACAACAGTAGGTACGTGTAAGTCACCAATCACTGGGCCGCGGTTGAGGTCCTCAAGTTGTGTAATCATGTCATTTATGTAAAGCAAAAACATCCAGGCTGACAGGACTCGTCCTTGTCCGACCCCCTGCTTGATTGGGAAGGTATAGCTTGTGTTGCCGTTGTACTGAATACAGGCGGAGGCTTCTCTGTATGAATGCTTAATCAAGTGCCAAGCACGGCCGTCGACACCAATCTTGAATAATTTGTACAGTAAACCGTTATGCCAGATACGGTCGAATGCCTTTTCGTTGTCGAGGAATCCAACATACATGTTTGAGCACCTTTCACTGTAGTATGCAATTGTTTCCTTTAAAATATGTACAGCTATGTTCGCACCATGTTCCTTCCGAAAACCACATTGTAGCTTGTTGGGAAAGTCAGGGTGTATAGTTTCTATATACTTTTCAATTTTGTTCAAGAGTATCTTTTCAAACAATTTACTGATAGCTGACGTCAGTGTTATCCCTCTATAGCTCGCTGGATCCGTTTTGTCTTTGTTCTTTCCCTTATATATCGGGAGAATAGTTCCTAACCTCATTGCACGGGGAATATAACAGAGCCGGATCATTAGGTTGAACAGACAGGCGAGATGGTCATGAAGTGTCGAGCTGGCAAAACGTAAGTGTTCATTAGTAACTTTATCTGGACCAGGGGCTTTCCTCAGCTTCAGTGTAGTGATGACCTTTTGTATGTCAGAAGCCGTTATGCCATCCGCTAGTATTGTATCATGGACTGGGATGTCAGTATTTTCAATTTCATGAACAGCTTCATTTATATATGCTTTGTGGTCTGCATTGAAGTGTTCACTAACATACGGGGACAATAGGTCACAGTAGTATTGAGCCCACAGGTCGCATACTTCCGAGGGAGTTGAAGCACATTTTTTCTTGTATTTGATGCTGTTTTGCACTGTTGCATTTGACTGTTTCCTTTGTTTCTTTACCGTTCGGTAGAACTCTGCGACGTCAACTTCACATGAAATGTTAATTTCTGCGTATTTTTCTTTATCCCACTTCCTTTCTGCCTTCCGTTTTTCCTTTCTAAAGATTTGTTTTGAGGCCTTGTAGTTAACATATGATGAATAGTTCTCTCCTCTTGGTTTGCCTTCAGATATCCAGGAGCGCTTTGCTTGTCTCATATTGTAGTGATAGACATCGAGGTGTGAATCCTTCCAGTATGGTTTCAAGTAATGTCTATATCTGCCTCTGGGTATGTGCATATCTGCTGCTATGTGTAGGCATCTTGTAATATGGTCGAAGTAGCTGTCTACCGACTCCTCCGTCACGTCATGTACAGCATTCGCATCTGGGAGACTGTGTATCAGGGAGTTTTCAACTTCAGTCTTGTACAGCTGTAGATGATTTTCATTTGCTTTGCTCCACTTAAGAGATCCATCTTTGCATATCTTCTTATCTGACAGGAGTGAATCACTAGTAAGAGACACGGACACTGGGAAATGATCTGATACATCAAATGGGATGTCATGGTTTACAACAGTTTTCATGAGAGAAAAGTGAATCATTTCTGGTATTATTATATAGTCCACAGTAGAAGCTTGAGTGTTTTGTTTATTTCTCCAGGTGTAAGGTACATCATTCATCTCAATATAGCTAGTAATCATATTCCGATCATGAAGGTATTCAGCTAGAAGTCGGGAACGACGCGAATCAGGTTTGTTGATCAAGTCGGTATTAAGATCTCCACACAGTATTGTAACAGTGTTACTGGACAGACAATCAACAATATCGAACATGTCTCGTACACAATCTTCATATTTAGAATAACAGTGATTAGTGGATGGTAGATGCGCACATACGATAGACAGGTCAACATAGTGCTGTCTCTGTATAGTCACCGCACATACTCTAACACTATCAACGTCATGCTCATACATGGTATTATGACCAAGAGATTTCTTCACAAGCACCCCGATTCCACCTGCACCTCGCCGACTAGCGTGTGATGAGTTACACTTCAATATAATATCAAAGTTTTCTCGCATTCTGTCTATGTAACACGCCGTGCTGTCAGTAAGCCAGTGTTCTGTCAATGTAACAATATCACATCTTGCGGCAATGTGGTCTAGATAGTCTCTGTTGTACATTGCTCCACGTATATTCCAGGTACATACACTCAGCATCATGATGAATGTAATAAGACGTATATCCATGATGAAGGTAGCTATCTAGATTGCCCTGTTTGACCTGACCTTGGGTGCGGTATCCACTCTCTACACTTTACATGCTTTGGCCAGAAATCTTCATCTATGACATGTGCTTGCCTATTGTCTACGTTGACTCTTAACGTGTATGTAGGAGTGTTCCCATCCCAGAATCGTAGTTGTCTGACACTGGTAACATGAACTCCTCGTTCTTTAGCGTACTCACAGATTGCATCTTGTATGACATTCAGTGGTTTATCCGCTCGTACAAACGATAAGACAAGTGTTTTGGTTTTGTATCTGGGAGTAACACCTTGAAAAGCTCTCGACCATTCGTTTCTAAATGAAATGGATCTACCACGCTCCTGTGACCCGGTTGTCTCCTTCCGCGGCTGACTGTCAATACTGTCTCCTAGTACGGGTTGTGGGCAGTCATTTGGGGTGTCCTCACATTCTTCATGATGAGGAGGGGTCAAGTCGGATGTGGTCGGGGATTGTGTAACATGGATACTCTGCTGGGATGCTGGCCTGTCGGTGACATATTTGGTGATGATGACGTCATGTTCATTAGCCATTACACTTCTGTTTGGGTTACGATCTGGAGTATGACCCTTATCCTCTTCAGCTGCTGTAATGACAGGGGTGTTGGTCACTACACTTACTCTGTCAGGAGTAGAACTGGGTATCTTACTTGCAATACTTGTTGTATTTCGTTGTATTTGATCCAGGTTACACGCAATCTCCTCCTTTAAGTTCCTTATCTGAGAATCGCGATCCCTGAGTTGTCCAACAAGTATTTGAATGTCACATCGTAGTTTGGCCTCAATGTTACGCATTCTCTCTACGTCACGTGATGCTTTCACTAAGTCTTCATTCTTGTCTTCTAGAACTCTTATCATCCTCCTCATGTCAGAGTTAAAGTTATCATGTAGTTCATCAATCTTCTTATCAGTTGCAACTGCACGTTCTTTCATAGTGTCATGAATTTCCATCATTTTGGAATATAGCATTGTTAAAGTATCCTGTTCCTTTTTACTGCGTATTTCTTGATATATATTGTTTGTTGTTACATGTTTTGTTCTCACCTTGGTAAGCACTTCCTTCTGTAGAGCACTTGGAGTCATGCAGTTTGTAACGAACTGGTACAGGTGATATATATCTGAAGCATATTTCTCCATCACCGTCTTCTTAGAGCCTCCACGTTGTACCCTCTTCAGCAGATTCCCAGGTGGGAAATCTTGACATCTTTCTTTAGCGACATCGTACACACTCAATCGGATATCGTTCAGTTGATCTTCATCCTTTACATATGTGTTTAGAAGACCATTTTCGAACGACGATTTATCCAATTGTCCAAATTTTTCATGAATTTCATCAAAAATTGAATTATCAATATCTTCAACATGTTGTGTGTGATAGGTCTCTTCACACTCACTTTCGCTTGTCGCCATTGTAATAGCCTATAGTGTCCAAGGCTTAGCTTGGATGTTGATTGATCAACTGCTAGTTGTCACTTGAAGTGAAAATGTCAGTAACCAGATCTTCATATTTCGTCAAAGTGACACACTCAAAGTTCATAGCACAGGCATCATCATGAATTAGAGATCATAATCTAACTTTACATACCATTTTTGCTGGTATTATGCTTTTGGAGAGTGAGTTAATTCACATTCTTGACGGAGCACGATGAGAGCACAACTTGTTTACTCACGCATGCGTACTTGTTGTCAAGCAAAGATGTATTTTTTTTGACCACTTTGAATTTCCTTGACGAAAAAAATTAAAAATAATTGTCGGAGTTGATACGTCGTGTTTACTCGCTTCAGTGTTGTTTTGAATTAAAGTTAGACAAAGCAAAAAGGCGATCTTAGCAACGCATTTTTTCTAATGCCGACCTAGTTTATAGGTCAGACAGGCTTAAGTGGAGTTTTGTCCCAGGATATGAAAGTGAAGCGTCAGCGTATAAGTTGTACCCTGGGACAGGATGGTGTCAATAAAGATTCAATATGTACCTGAGACATTTCTGAAATATCAAAAGTCCATCTCTATCCAATCATAAGTTATTAGCCCTGGTAATGGGTCAGATGAAACTGACATTCATGTTGACGATCACGGGAGTTTCATGCCGTCAGGTCAAGTTGACATTGGTGACGACTGTGAGCTGTTTGATTCCCCGATAGTGGAAGAGGAGGTTATTCGGTCGTTGAGGCGTTTGAAGTCGGGTAAATCAGCAGGTACCGATAAACTTTTGGCGGAAATGTTTTTATATGGCAATCAATTTCTAATTTGTTATATAGTTAAACTATTTAACAATATTTTTGATTCAGGTATTTTTCCTACGAAGTGGTCAGAAGGCATTATTGTTCCGAGGACAGCGTGACCTTACGGATAATTATCGAGGCATAACGTTATTGTCAATTTTCAGTAAAATGTATATTGGTATCCTTAATAGTAGAATAACCAATTGGGCGAACAATAAGTCGCTTATTTCGGAATCTCAGTCTGGGTTCAGGGCCGGATATTCTACAGCTGATAACCTTTTTACATTATGTGCACTTGTACAAAAATATCATTCTAAGGCTGAGGGTAGACTGTATGTTGCCTTTGTTGATTTCAAAAAGGCCTTTGATAGTGTCAATAGGAATAAGTTGTTGTTACTTCTTCGCAGAGTTGGTTTGAAGGGGAAATTGTTCTCTAGTGTTAAAAGTATGTATAAAGTATTTAGGTCCTGTGTCAAGACAAATGACGTTTTTTCAGATTTCTTCGATTGTCCAAATGAGTTAGACAAGGTTGTGTCTTGAGTCCTGTATTATTCTCCCTATTCATAAATGAGTTGGCGAATGAAATAATTAATTCAAACAGCAGAGATATTCAGTTGTATCCTGATATCATTGAAGTTTTCTTATTACTCTTCGAAGATGATGTTGTCCTTGTTGCAGACAGTGTAAATGGTTTACAGAAGCGACTTGATATTCTCCAAAGTTATTGTGAGTCCTGGGATTTAACAGTTAATATGCCAAAAACCAAAATAATGGTCTTTAGAAAAGGTGGCAGATTATCTCGTTTCGAAAAGTGGAAATATTGTGGCGACTCTGTTCATGTAACCTCTAACTATAATTATCTTGGTCTAGTTCTTACAAGTCAATTAAGTTTTTCACAGAGTTGCAATTTTGTCTCGATTAAGGCAAAGAAGGCTCTATATGAGGTCTTGCGGACGATGTATTCTTATGGCCAGTTTTCCTACAAGGTCCTCTTTTTTACAATATTTGATTCCCAGATTATGCCAATTTTGTTATATGGTTCCGAGTTGTGGGGTTTCCAGCGTCATGAGTGCTTAGAGAGAGTACATCATCTAGCTTGCAAGCGATTCCTCAGTGTTGGTAAAAGGACTCCAAATGTTTTAGCTATGGGAGAATGTGGCAGATTCCCTGTGTATCTAGCGTCCTTGTTAAGGTGTATGACATATTGGCTAAGAATTACTAGTTTGCCGGCGCATCGCTACCCATTTAAGGCATATAATATGTTATACTCTTTAGATAGCGTTAATCGTCTAATACGTGGGCTTCTTCCGTTAAGAATGTTCTTTATAGTTAGTTAGTTTGGCTACGTCTGGTTCAAGGAGTAGGGAGTGTGGAACTATTTCTCTCAGAATTTAAACAACGGGTTACTGATATTCTAACTCAGGAGTGAAAATCCGCTTTGCAGTCTAGTAGCAGGTATGAGTATTATTCTGAATTTAAGTTGAATTTAAAACCGGAATTGTATTTAACTCATAGTGATTGTTCCCTTTACCGTCGCGAAATGACGAAACTTCGTATCGGTATGGTAAGACTTCAAGTTGAACTTGAGCGATATAGTAATGTTATGAGATCACTGCGCTTATGCAGAGTATGTAAACTGGATCATATTGAAGATGAATTTCATTTTATTATGGTTTGTCCGGCCTTTAACGACTTGTGATTAACATATGTACTGCCTGTCTGCAGACCATATGATTTAAAATACAGTTTCATCAATTTAATGTCATCATGTGATACAGACGTTATTATTTTACTACAGCTCTTTATTCATCATGCACTCCGTCTGAGGAGCCAATTGTTGTTGTAACATCTCCAACCTGCTCACTGTTACCTGTATATGGGCCGGAGGCCACGTATACCGAAATAAAGAATTGAAGTTATTGCCAAGGTTATTTAAAAATTACTTGCTGCACAAAGGTCAAGGTCACGAGTTAAAAAAATTACTACCCAATCTGAAAGGTCTTATCAAGATATATGCACATGTGATATATCAAAGGTCTATCTCTATCCAATCACAAGATATGGCCAAGTTACTTTTCTAGAGATGCTTGCTGTGCTAAGGTCAAGGTCACGAGATAAAGGTCCTATCACGATAGATGCACATGTGAAATATCAAGGGTCTATCCCTAAGCAATCAAAACTTATGAGCAATAGACCAATTAACTTTGAAATGATACTTTCTTGCAACAGTCGATTCTTCCCGATCAAATGACACTTACAAAACGTTTGTGTTATGTCACCCCCAACAACACACGTAGTTGATCTTTAATAACGCATAAATAAGAAATGCTGACAAAAAGGAAAGCAACCAATTTATTGTTTCAATAGCAGAAACTCAAAGACATTGTCACATTACATTCAACCAAAAAAACGCTTAACAATAATAATCACAATAATCAAAATGAATGCAAAAAATATATAAAATTCGCCCAAAAAATATTGCATGTACATGTATAATATCAATGTCATGATAGATATAAAAAAAAAGGATTGTACAATTTAACTGCACATTAAATAATTCAAATATAACACATTTTCCCCTTCCATACTGATATTACTATTACATAATATTCAGATCTCATAAAAATGGTTTAGATAGAATATCCTATCAGTTTAACCGTATTGTCTCAAAGAGACGCTTGGGTTACTCTGAGTTTCCAAGTGTTTGTTCATAAAATGTATTGGTCACATTTTTCAATGACAATGCCTTACAATCAAACACTTCGTATGTTTTTAATCATTCTACAAATGGTGTACTTATATCAAAAAGTGCTAACAGTAAAAGTTTCACCATAATCGTGCTTTATACAAATGAAATACAAACAAAATACCACTAACATAAAGTGGTATCTCCTTAAAACAAAGCGATATTTACAAAAGTTATGAGCACTCAAAAGCATCCAAAACCTTCTTCCACATGCTTTCGATATGGACGATGGTTTGATACCCATCACTTGATTTATTTTCCTTTGAGAACAACACAAACTACGATGACTAAAATGCCGACTAAACCTAGCTACACCAGCCGGGTGTCCAGACATTATGGTGAAGTTTGGGGTCGCTGCCCGGTGAATTGGATGGGTAATTTGCAGGAACCATGTCTTTCTTGTACTCTAAAAGACGTTCCTTCAGTTTGGCTACAATATTTGGGTTGGTAGGTGCGATATCGTTTCTTTCCTCCGGGTCAACTGAAACGGTAAAAATCATGTTGAGCCTCATTGGTAACTTTTATGATGTAACGACAAGATTATTAACATTGAAAATGTAGGAGTAAAAGTTCAACGTTGATATCTGTTTTTTTATGACTGTCAAATGCAAATACTGACGTCAATTGAATATAGAATGACATTCTCTCAAGTGTTTATTAATTATCATGTGTCAGAACATCAATAATGCAGTACATCTTCATTCAAGCGGCATTAGTTAACAATAAATCTATATTTATTTGGCAAATAATTAATATTCAGATTGAGGCTGATTTTTTCCCTTTCCATTAGAATTGACTTAAATCATACTTAACCGTATTGATGAATCGTAAAAGCTCACAGAAAGCCAAAGTTACATACAGTTTGCATCATTTTCATGTATTTTCTTTTATACAGAAATACTGTTGCTTTAAATCAAAGCTACCAAAGGAAATTGTACTTACTCATAACATTAAATAGCTGGATTTCCTTTGCCAAAGGATCAAATACAGTTTGTTGATAGATGTCGTTGTTTGAGTTATTCATTGGTCGGTGCCAGCCGTCCTGTTGCCCGGGGTAACCTAGTACCAGTTTGTAGTCTCCCATTCTGGAAGAATAAGCAAAATATATTCTTTGTCACTTTAATGTGAGATTTCACTAAGCCGTAAAATTAAATAATTGGGCATCGCTACTGCAACTTTGACCTTGACCCACCTGATTGCTGCTTGACCAGCCAGGGGAATGACGTAATCATCAAGGTTGTAGATGAACTCTGACCTCTTGGAGGGGAGACCACTCCTGATAGACTCCCAAAGGTCAATGCCATCAAGACCGGTAACTGTAAGGGTGCAGAAATTTCGGTTTTAATTACATGTGATATGTTACATCATTCCATAGAATAGTTTTCTTAATATTTGAACATATTTTAATCAGAAGTAAATGACTGACTATTAATTGACAGAAGCACACACGTTTAGGTATAATGAACAACGGATTTTGCTCGAGAAATGAATTCACAAGAATTGGCCTTCTTTCATGCTTTAATGTTCTCCCCGAAATTTCACAAATGATTACATGAAAGTCAAAAGACATCCTGCTACATCAGCATATATGGCTACAACCTAGGTTGTAGCCTAAGCGGAGACATATACGCTGATGTAGCATGATGGTCAAAAGAAAGCTATGCTGTTTTCATAACTCTTTATGATGGTAAAGCTCAAGGATTACAAAACTACCAAGCGTCTAGTTAGTTGAATAAGGATATCCCTAAAATATCATTCTATTTAACATTTAACGATTACGACATGTTTTCAAAAATCTTTATAGTGGTAAAGCTCAAAGAAAACATCTCAAGCTTGTAGATAATTGAACATGTATCTCTCAGTTTCTGCACTTCACTCCACTAGCTGCCACCCCTAGAAGGCCACGGTACCTGAAGGTCCCCCTGCAGCTGATACAAGGGTGGGCAGGTAGTCTACAGCGTGGATCATTCTACAACAACAAGTTCCTGGAACTTCAATCTCACAAGGCATCAATGTTACTAGGAATTCAGTTCTTGAGACGATCATTAATACTATAGTGAACGGCCCTCGGCCAATCGGATTGCCGGAAAAAAATATCACACTTATATATGGTATATTCTCTGCATGTGTACATGTTTTACTCTCCTGGATGTATTTGTACGAGAAACAGTACATTTTGTCAATACTTCGATAAAACACAAAGAGCAAATGAATATGACGATCATAATGGATTTGCGCCTTATATGTCTGTGTAAACCCATTGGGTCGCCTACAAGTTAGTAAAATATTTAAAAGTTTGAAGAATGGTTGATGTTTCCTCACCCTTCATACTTGTACCCCGTCTTCTTGAGCCCCACCCCCGACATAAAGGCCGTCACCCTGGTACCACCCTCCCAGATGGAATGTTTACCCCCGCGCAGGGGCCAGTTGCTTCCGTGAGAAAATATTTCTCCGCCGTTCTAGAAAAAGGAAACAAAAACACTTATTTTTTTCATGTCTTTCCCTTATTTCTTTTTTCGTTTTTGACTGTTATAGCGTAAAACAGCATTCAGGAAGTATTTCCAAGTACACATTTATTTAGACAAGAACATATAAGCTCGGTTACTAAGGTCTATATGGCGTAGAGTGGTCTTCTTTTATTGAAATTGATATTCAAAACTTCTTTCAAACACTCACATCAGCAGTGAAGAGGAAAAGCGTGTTGTCATAAATTCCCTTTTTCTTCAGAGAATCGGTGAGATTCCCGATAGCTTCGTCAAGAGCGTTCACCATACCTAGGGATAAGATGAATGTGTAACGCCAATTGGTGTAGCTTTATATAGCTAAGGATATAAAACTTAATGAAGTCATGGATACCCAGAATTTTTTCACATGACGATAAGTTGTCAGACATGAAGGGACTTGGGTGTGGTGGATGATTTGGAAAGGAAAGGAAATATTGGTTTCGTTGAATATTGATATGTCAGTGACAATCTGAAATTTAACAACTGAAGTTTTTTTATGACAAGATACATACCACTAAAAACTCGTCTTCCTTTGTTGACCACGTGTGGAAATTTGTCTTCATAGATCTTCGGAACCTGATACAGAAGACAGACTATCTCCTTATATCATATCCGATATCAAGTTTGATAGAACACCTTAACTTGTTTATAAGGTCTTTCCTTTTAAAAACACGTTTCAAGAAATGATCGTATTCACAGTTCTATTGGATTATGTGAATTTTATAGATAAGACGTTGAAAACAATGAGACTTAGAACGACAATCAGACCTAGAACGACAATCAGACATATCGAACCATAGAACGACAATCAGACATATCGAACCCTAGAACGACAATCAGACATATCGAACCCTAGAACGACAATCAGACATATCGAACCCTAGAACGACAATCAGACATATCGAACCCTAGAACGACAGTCAGACATATCGAACCCTAGAACGACAATCAGACATATCGAACCCTAGAACGACAATCAGACCTAGAACCACAGATCGACCATAGGAATCGAGCAATCATATAATGTCAAAGTATTTCAAATGTTTATCCAATAGTTGACTCACCTCAGTGGGCGAGTGAACGTTCTGAAAGGGAAGGTACATGAAGAGAGGTTCTGACTTGTTGTGTTGCTCTATCAGTTCACTGATCCGCTTGCTGTACACCCACTGTCGAATGAAATGATACAAAATATTATCATCTTTTAAAGAATTTATTTTGAAAACAGGCATAAAATGAGCATGGCTCACTGATACCCCTAACCGTGCATCCCTGATCAAATGAATTAATGTTTACAACATATAACTTAGACATCCCATTATCCAGACCATTAGTAGATGTCTCTTGCACAGCATTTGACCAACCCAAACCCTCCCATATAAAGGATTGAAGAGGATGAATGAATGTATTTTCTGCAATTGGTCCGAGAAAGTTTAATCCTATAAAATGCCTATATTATGCTAAGTAAATTTGTAATTTAGGATTTCATCTCTCCCAATAAGGTAAAAGAAATGTGCATAATTTGAAAGATCTGAATGGTCTAAATGATCCGAATGATTACATTGTCAAAAGTTTCCATACCAGCTTGGTATGACCTTAAACCATCAAAATAAATTTTTGAAAAAGCAACCATTTCTGAATGTGCAATAATGTTTTCAGAACATAAGTGTTTATCAAATGATAAGAATGTTAACGCTTTGAAATTATGAAAATGGATATAGTCTTCAAATACCGCAGAATACTGCCCTGTATATTCACTGCCAACTTTCATCCCGTCCCTGAAGTCCAAATATTGACCTGCAAAATACGGTTCACCGAATAAAAAACTCAAAACATTATTGAACACGTATCTCGATATTCGAAGCTCTCTTAGTGCTAAGTATCGTGCATTAATATTGGCATACGAAGGACGACAATCGAGACCCAGGCCCACATTTTTTAGGCTCTGTTAGCGTTGAGATCGTTGTACGACAATGTTAATGTAAGGAACTTAAGACCATACTACCACTAAGACAGCTTCAAAATATAGATCCAGACTAGAGACATACCTCTTATTAAAGGTAAGACATTTCACGTCTTTTAAAAACAAATAATGGTAATCGTATTTCAGATATATCAGCCTTTCTGTGTTTTGATCATTTCGTATAAAGTACATAATATAATATGTCGATTGTTAATGTTCAGCACGCAACGCTAGTTGCCATTTCAAGTGTCTACGTATATATAACGCTCAGTTTTTCTTCAACAAAAGATTCAGAAATCGTGTCTGTTTACTGTTTATCACGCTCAATTCCTCTTTAAATTAAAAGTTCATAAAATAGCCGTGACTAAGTTGTCTCACCAAAGTTGTGAGTGAAGTATCCCTCCTCAGAACTGTAGTAGCCCAGGAAGGAGTCGAACCCACGATACGTTGGCGTGCACTCCCACTTGCAGAACCCGAGGTGCCACCTGGGGGGCAGAGGGGGGACAAGGAGGGGTGAAGTGAGGTTTTGGAATAAGGCGTTAATGCTGTGTGATACCAGATAAAAGTGGAAGTCTCAGAGAAGATTACATCCTCGACAATCCAGAGTCAGCATTACGATAAATCCACACCATATATCGGAACATTGGCCCTGGGTTATGGAGGATGAGAACATTAATAGCAGTGAAACAATCAGTGGTGAAGATATGAAGATAATGTAGAAATAAACCTTATTTCTAGACCAACAAATCAATCTTAACGATCACTTGTTGCAGATATTTACACATATTTACGTTAATTCTCCACCATATATCGGAACGTTGACCCTGGGTTATCGAGGATGAGAAGATTAATGGCAGTGAAACAATTGCTGAAGATATGAATATATTGAAGATATGATATGTCAAGTTTAGAATAAGGCTTGTCTGCCAGTAAATGTCTTAATTACTACCCGATTGATACTCAAGTATCTCATATGCTGCACATGTGTAATAGTTGGAAATGTTTAACGTACTTTCCGACTGCATGTGTGGCGTATCCGAGTTTCTTCAGGTGTTGGGGTAGAGTTGTTATGTTCAGGGGGAGACAAACCGCCTGTCTGCTCCCTATCACCTGGTGCTGCAAGGGGAATCAAGACTGAATAATTCCTCCTCCGCTAAACAAAATTGTTTTATCCACAGTTTCATATAATCCTGCAGTTAAAAGGTAAGAATATAATTGTTACCCTTATCTTTATACTTAAAATTTTAATAGATATTAACTTGCCCGAATCAAAATAATGTTCAGCCGGATTTTATAGATTTCAGTTTACCACACTAGATCAGAAAAATAGTCCTTTCCCGTTGAATATATTATTTCCATTTATTCATTTTTATTAAAGAAACCGTTTGTGTTGACTAATTAATGTTGAATAACCCTAATTAAGTCGTATTCACCTTCGATACATTGCAAAAGAGAAATGAAAATGAAATACCTGTAAACCATTTTTGAAAGGATAAATTCCAGACATGAAGGCGCTTCGAGAACTGCAAGTTAACATTTGACGTGATTTTATAGAATACATATATCTATGAAAAAGTACGAAATAAACTTCTTTCTAAATATTATGATACTGCAGTCTATTACATATAGCCTAAATAATTTGCATGTTTTGCGAAACCATTTAAGAATGTTAGTCATTTTCAAAATGTTTCTATGAACAAAGTTCGTTGTTCGTTTTCAAGCTTTAATAAATCAGGTTTACTTAAACATTGACATGAAAAGTTCAGCTTACGGAGAGCACAAAGGCTGCACATAGTTTCGGTCCAGTATGACGCCATCACGAGCCAGTTTGTCGATGTTTGGTGTCAGCATGTCGGGGTTTCTGAAGCCTACATCGTCCCAACCTTTTGTAAATGTACCGGAAATTGTATTAATAAACAAATATCATTCAAAATGATTCACGATACTATCTTGGCAAATAAATACCTTTAAATTTCTAAAACATTTTGTTAAATGTAAGTGAGGGAGTGAGTTATTGTCTGACGCCGCTTGGGCAATATTTCAGCCATTAGCGGCGTGTGATAAACTTAAGAAGTACCCACCAAGTTAATATTAATTGACTTCGTGATGGTTAATCTGATATTTGTATATTTCGTATCTCAACTTTTTGAATTGCAATTCTGCTAGATTATGCCAAATTAGATGTGTAATCTTTAGAAGAGTTGATTCTATTAAATGAAATAATACCAAGATCATCAGCAACGATGAAGACGATGTTTGGCCGGCCTGCAGCTCCCACCAGCTTAATGAAAACAACGAGGATGACTACCAAACACTGCATCATGTTCTGTGGTATCGGTCGACTGCAATACGCTACAAACAACAGTGATAAACAGCATTACGCTATCATGTATCGAATCACGTTGTTATATCGTGATGGTATTTTCAGAGGACAATGGCACAGTTACAATTATGAAGTTAAACAAAAAGAAGGTGATATGATTAAATTTTGTATTTTCTCATGTAGACCAATCTATTTATGACATCGCTGTTTTTCATCATGACTTCTTTTTGCCAAAGTATAATAGTAGCAAACAGTAAAAACAATGTTGAACAGCTATAAAAAATATTTTTCTACAGGAATGACCATAAGTTAAGCGTGAGGTACCGGGTATGTAATAAAGCTATGAAATTTGTCTTAAAATGGGTTAGAAATAGAGTATCAATTCTCTTATCTGAATAATCCATTGATAAGTATATAAAATACCGATTTTAAAAAGTTTTGGGAATGTGTTTTAAGTCAGAAAATCTAAATACATGTAGCACTTCTATAAATGTCAATCCGAAGTATGTTTTAAATGCAAACGAAAAAAAAAATGGACTTAAAAATATATATGTAAATATATTAAATAGGGGTGTTCAAGAACACGGGCGCCGACTTTGTGGACCATTGTCTTCCTATCTACCAGGGGTGGCCAACCTGTCTGTGTACAATGACGTCAAGAAGAAACAGGTTATCAATTAGCTGATAACTATGATATTACACAAGCGACTACGTTACGAAACCCAGCTGTGCTGTAATAGAAATGTTTCACGCTGTACGCCTACATGTGTATGTCGTCGATGATGTATGTGACCTATTTTCAGCTTTGTCAAACGATACGCTATCTACCGGAAACACCCAAAATATATTTAGATCAATCCATCAAACGATATCAACGTATACATTCCTTGAAATATATGCTATCAAATCCTCACAGAGCGTCAATGATATATTATATAGAAATCTTACCCGTTTCCTTTTAACTGTTTGCTTGTTTCCTGGTTTTGATGGGGAGTTTAAAAATACAACACCGCCGTCTCTTCAAATGCTTGAGCTGGGGAGCACATACCGTGACGACATACAGGCGCTCAGCTGTGTAAAGTATCGCGTTGAAGGCTATATGAGACTATCATACATATTGTAGTCCGGCTTACATGTCAATATATATCGATGTTATACTATATATTTCGTTGTTATTATGGTCTTATACAAGTTTTCGTGTTAAAATCAATTATTTGCGACTTTAAAACTTTTGATCGTGTTTGTACTACATTTTTATGAATGACGTATCTCTTTGAAGCAGTTGTAAAATCTTTTCATGGACGTCTCTTCTCTATTTTTTTCACTCTATTCCTAGAACACCCATTATATCGTGACTACTTCTTGGTCCCAGACGGCATACGAAAATATCTGCTCTACTCAGCCATTTACAAGGTTTGGCAACTCAAAACCTGCGATTATGCGGTCGTTTGATATTTAGCCTTAGTTATTTGCTGATTTTGTTAGAACTTCTAAGCGAAAAGATAACAGAATTGAATTTTCACATTTATTACCAAATTGTCATTCATCGAAAGGAACTGTAACATCTATCTTAAGTTGGGTAGGTGTATTTTATGAAAATATTAAATGGCATTGGTTCATCGTCTTTCGAAATTATGCAGGGGCTATCGTCAAGGTGGTCCACTCTCCCCATATCTCTTTATACTTTCAGACGAAATTGTGGCAATAGTAGGCAATGTAGAAAACCTTCTCAATCAGTTTGCTGATGATACAACCTGTACTCTAGATGGATCTGAACAGGCAGTTCTCCATGTTTTGAAGTTTTAGCCCGTTTTTTTAGGATTGAAAGTCATTAAGACAAAAGTAGAATTACGGGATCGGATCTGAAAAACGTTCAGGAATATAGCTCTGTCAAACTTGGAACTAACACTGTTAAAAAATTTGTTTAACCTACTCAGAATAAAATTTAATCTTGATATCATTGATCTTAACTATAAAGATAAATTGAGACATTGTGAAACACTTATCGTCGTCTAGAAATCTCAACCATTTGGGTCGAATTGTGGTTCTCAAATCGCCTATATCATTCTAAAAGTAAAACTAAATCATCTCCTCAAACCGAAAGGATATAAACTTTGAAATCAACTTTGCATACCAAGTGCTTGATATAATAAAACATTTTTAGACAGAAAACCAATTCACTAATATACAAATTTGACGGCAAAGGTTAAGGTCATGTTAATTTCTAAAATTTAATGACACTTGAAACTTTTTACCACGGAAAATTTCGATACAACATTTAACAAAAAAAAGTTTTTTATTATTATTACGAAGTTATTAATGTAGTTAAGAAATATCTCATTGAAAAAGGTCGACGGCGTTAATATCAACAAATTGAACACAACCAAACCCCAATAAAAACATATCATAATATCATGACAAGTAACAGTAATACAAGGCCTTATTAAAAATAAATCCAAATCAACATTGTTTGAAATGAAATTCAACGGAAGGAAACAATGAAACATAGATTCATAATTATATATTCAATTCCGTTGTACAAAATATCTTCAACGGTTTCTATACAACTGCTGCATAATATTGTATCGACTTACAAAAGACTTTTTAGATGAATTACTCCTCAATTAATCATCAATAGTCGTATGCTGTATGTTGTAAAAAATCGTCAATATGTCAGAAAACCTCGTCAATATCTCGAAAAAACACGTCAACGGTCAATAAATTCGCAGCAATCAGAACCACGCGCACCTTGTGCTGCACGTGCAGATTACACCTCCACTGAAAAGCGTGCTGCACGTGCCACGATTTGCCTGCTGATAAATCGGTACACCTTGGGAGCAAGTTGCCTTGTTGGGAAAAGGCAGATTTTCTGTAAAAAAAAAACTAGAGCTTTCTTATCATAGGAATTTCACTTCACTTTCAAAAGCAAATTATCCCGTTCAAATACTCTTTTTAAAATCAGAATTGAACACAATTGTAGTTGTACCATTAGACATTATTTACAATATTGATTCCAGTGGTAAAAATTAAAAAAGATCACGAATAAGTTACATGGTAACATTAATACACAAAAGAATCCGTTAAGGAATACTGTTCAATGAACAGGAATTTGGATGAGAGTAGATGTGAAATTATTAATGTCAACGTCAAATAAAATGTAAAAAGCGTTTCGAAACAAAAAATAGTTTAATATATAGAATTTCTGACATCGGCTATGCAACACAACTTATTACGATTTTTAATCGCCCAAGATAATTGAGGATGAAGAGACAACATTTTGGTACTGTATAGTACTGTATAAAATGCTCTTGCAGTGAGTTTCAATAAGTAATAAAAAAACATTAATGAATGTTTAGTTTTTACATACATGTAGATAATGATTGTAGCTATTGTATTGGCCAATCTCTTTAATGGTTATAACAAAGTTACACATATACGATACGATAGCAAGATTGGCTAAATGGCTAACTGAATTTTAAACTATTTTTAACAAGACAGCGAATTCTACTTGGACATAAAAGTAAAAATAACAATTCAATAAATGTTATTTTCATACTTTTCAAAACGATTATTTTAAATCTTAAAACACCAAGAAGTAGGGGAGAGCGGGGTCAATTGTAACACTGGGCAATTGTAACAGGGGCGATTACTCCAAAAGTTTGCGTTCAATCAAAGTCCAACTTATATCACATTAAACCCCTTTCTTTCCTCTTGTTTAGCGTTAGGGTGTTGATCAATAGTTTCCCCAGTGGTAGATAAAAATGACAAAAAGTCGACTTTTTACACTTGAAGTATATTGTTCACTAACAATAAGAAATCGTTTGGACGTGTTTTGAGTTACAAAATACTAACTTGATATATCTATAAGAGACCCTGACCTATACTGTCAAATCACCATGCAGAAAGGTATTTGAAACTTTAAGCGGTTTACTCGTAAAATGTCATGAAATAGAACAACCCCCATTGGGGGCAATTGTAACACCGTGTTTCAACCGTTAGTAAAAATAAGAATCCTGAAACTAAATAAGTGAATTCTAGACTGTTCAATCTTTTCTGGATAGAACTTTCGGTTAATGAATATCCACAGAATGATTATTACCAAACAAGAGTAAAATTCGAAAATGGAAAATCTATAAAGTTTACCAAAATAAAAAAATAACATTAATTTGATAAATAAAATTGCTGAAATTGAGAATTACGACAAACAATTAAACTAGCTATTATTGTTACCCCAGTTGATGAAGATTATATATTTCAACAGTCTAAGACGAAATTCCCATTTGAAAAAAAGTTATTTTTAATGTACCCTACGTGTTACAATTGTCCCACCCTACTGTTACAATTGCCCCAACGCTGGGGTCAATTGTAACACTTTGCACCCCGTGTGAACGTGTACGCCTCAGCCTGCTTGTAAGAGCGGAAGTGTATGCTTGTCAATGGCAGAGGTGAGTTTTGTTTACGCTTTCAGTGTAGCTTTTTTCCAAATATCTCAAGAAATATGAAGATTTGGAAATAACTGTTCCATACTGAAAAAGAATATATGTTAAGTCAACTGTAAGCCAAAAATGGGCTTTGAAGTGTAATGAATAAGTTAGCCGTGTTCAAAAACAGACGATGAAAAAAGAATTTTTCCGACAATACAGTATTCATGTACTGTTTTCTGAAAAAAACCGAAAATCTATTACAATCAATTTACATGAATGGAAACTATAATCATGTATGTATATATTGTCAAAGTTATAGTTACTTTCATCGTGTTGGCTACGAGAAATTAGCCAATTGTCATCAGTACTAGCTCTGTCGCACTTGTTGTTGGTGTACGCTTGTAAAGTAAGCAAAATTCATTGGCTCTTACAAGCGGAATTTAACTTTTCATGTTGATGTACTTTCATACATTGTAACTGTAAATCTATTTGGCCAAATTGAATTAAACTTGGCAATTACCTTCTTAAAGGATTAGGAAGTCATGTCCTAAAATTTGAACTTGTAATTATTTCTAGTTTTTATGTAAACAAACATTTTTCAACAGATTTGTGATATCTATAACCGCTAGTAACGATCATCACTGAACTGTTCAGCTATAAAAGCACATTTATTTCCATAACTTGGCCTGTGCATCGAGTAAGGCCTATTCTTTTACTAAATAAAGTATAATTACCCAATTCTCAGATTGAAGATAGCAAATTAGAAAAAAGTGTTAAACACATGGCCTCTGACAAAGCAGTCTGCCATTGACAAGCGTACATTTTCGCTCTTACAAGCAGGCTGAGGCGTACACGTTCACACGGGGTGCTTTGGGTACCCATATTCAAAAGATCATAACTTAATAACTGCAAGTAAAATAACCCCAAGTGACACTAGGATTAAAAGCCGAGATGTCAATTTACATTGTAGTATCGCTTTATTCATCAACCGAGATACAACCAGCAAATTAGGACAACTAAAGTAAAAAATGTTACAATTGACCCCGCCCTCCCCTATGCCAACATTTGAGTTGATGCGATAAAGCCTATTCAGCATCATCTAACGAAATGTTTTGTTAAAATAAGTTCAAAAAGAGACATTTTTTTGCAAACTATGGTCAAACTTATCATTCATTGTTTGATTGATCGAACTATTGCTTGTATTCAATGTCATCATAATCTGTTTATATGTATCCCAACTTGACATTTATGTAAAATGTATTATGAATTCAATGAAAATTGTAAAAATTGTTAAAAATTCTTTTTTTTTTCTTTTTTTTTTAAACAATAAAATTTATCCTTTATCATGCCGTTACAAAATATTATTTCAAATCCCTTAAAAATTGAAATTACATATGATAGATATTTACGCCTATTTAAATAGTGAATAAACTGGTCTCAGTTTTCCATGTGTGGTCCTACAAGGAGTTTAATTGTATTGTATTGTATTATAAAAACTGTAACCTCAGTGAAATGGATGACGAATCTATATTATATGCAAAACATAAACTATAATTAGCAATTGTTACCTTAACCATGCCCTAACTCTATCAACTAAAAGATACAAGAAATGTATGTCGAGTTTTGTAATCCACTGACAAAATCCAATGTTTAATCACTGAAAGTGACTTTACACTTTAGCTATGTAACCCACTATATTTATGATTTATAACTTATTATCCAAGTGCTCAATAAGTGTCTGTCATAAGACGCATGTCTGTATTATGTAAATATATTGATTGATGTATGCTCTTGTACTAGTACGATTTATAAAATCGTTGAATCGTTGAAGAAGTTGTTATACAGAGAATCTTGCTGTTTCGAGATAGTGAAATCCCTTGGTTATCAGCATCATTAAAAATTTATGAATATCATCCAAACGTGACGTTACAACATATAATCAATATAGACATTGTTTTGTTCATTGATTAAGCATTACCTAATCTCCATTTTTCATCTTGAGCATGAACTAGGAAATACTTACGACCAAGAAGAGAAGGTGAGGTTTTATTTATCATTCAAAATAATTGAGTTGAAAGATAAAATAGATGCCCTGATTGTTTTCAGTGAGGTCGTTGTAAAATGACATCAGGGCCTAGATTTCCATACCTCTCTTAGTGGTTAGATAGCCACACGTACCATACATGTACGTACGAATTATTCATTGACTTACGACAATTCTAGCACGAAGAAAGCTTCTAAAATCTAGACCAAGGTCCTTAAATCGATGCTATTACTTCAGTTACTTTTTAATCGCAAACTGTATTCTAACGGTTGTCAATGCAGTGTGCAGTTGACCGATGATGTAAAATGAGTCAGTTTTGTTCGAAATTAATGTTTTTAATTTACCCCAATAAATATAAGTTTATGTCAAATATATTATCGCAAGAGGGACATACATCTTATAGCTCCACCCTATAGTCTTAGCCGCAGAAAATATCAAGCAAAACCTCCTGCCAGTCATTTTTATGTGAACACGGTAAGTTAAGGTTATCTTTTATGTTTGAAATACGCATTATGTACATTTGGTTATTTAATGTAATACATATGAAATAAAGATCGCCTTTAGATGCCAGTTGATCTCATAAAATATATCCACTGTTGAAGCCAGGCTTTGAAGTGCCAGTAAGGTAAACCTCTGATGATTTCGGATCCGACCCTTATATCCGTTTATAATACCCGACCCTTCTCAATGTGTGATATGCCGAAGTATAACGATAAACTTCGGATCAATCCCTCAATTCTAGTTTGCACAGCATGTTGTGTTCAGAATGGTTTGACGTTTGTTTCTTATACAAACAGTGTGACTGTGCTTACAGTCATATAAGAGAGGCAAATACGGTCCACAATGTGTGATTGTGAACTCGAACTAGTTCCTTTGACAAGCTTACAATCACAAGGTGTTCTCCATTCAGTGTTTGGCTCCACGCTGAAAGTATCTTGCCCATTAAACCCGTGTCTTGATCTCAACCATTGAGGGGTAACAGTGAGCGTTAGTGACAAATCCCCCCGATAATCAGACGTGTTGGGGGAATTGAGTGTATGTCGTCTTGTAGAAACAGTGTGGTATTATGGATACTAGGGACCGAGATCTTTCACCTTCATTACTGCGGAGGTTGGTCGGGAATACTACACCATGGTGAGTTAAAAAGACTTATATCATTCAGTATCTTTAAGAGTTATATAGCCTTCTATCGGTTATGGTTTCATGTTTTTTGTTATACTGAAATGGACAAATAGACGATATCCATATGCTCACTTATGTTATATAATATATCATTCGGAGATTTATATAGCCTTCTGTCAGAAGATGAATATTAACTAGTAATTCATGATTTAAAATATAATAGTGTATATCACATGTTTTTGAAAGTTGACAAGGAATATATGATTAATGTCGGCACTCTTTAAGAGTTATTTTCTCTACTACCAAGGTACGTTTTAAAAAAATAGATCAATTAATGACATCCATATAAGTATTGATTGTAAAAAATCATGATATAAATCATGATAAGAATGAATTGTGTGTCCTGATTGGCACAAGGGTGATTAAGGCATTAATGCAGGGACGGAGGTTATTCTTAGAAAGCCGTTTGAGCCAAAGTTCTTTGACTATCTGGAATCGGTACATTGTAAGAAAAATTAATCATCATACGATATACGTGAAGAATAGTTTCTGAAATGACAGACGGACAGACAGATAGACATGTGTACTATGTTCAGTGCAGTAATGAATCATATCGTATACCCACAGGAACCCGATATCGTAAATAAAATGTAGGTAAAACGTGGGTAAGAAAGATCCGTTCCTATAAGTATACTCTATATACATATAGGAACGGATCTTTCTTACCCACGTTTTACCTACATTTTATTTACGATATCGGGTTCCTGTGCGTATACCTTAGTACGAAATAACAAAGGCTATTTATCCATTGCATATGGTATACGTTCTTTCAGGAAAGATCGATCTCTCTTGATGAAAAGATAAAAAATTATAACCACAATTAAAAATTGAACTTCACAAGCATGTTTTATGTAAATATAAGTCTGTTTACCTCCACAATCAGGGAACTATTCTTACCACTAGAATTTGAGAATTATCTACACCATTTTCCAATAAGAAAACAGTGTACAATTCATTGTAGAGAACGGCTGACAGTCAAAGTATATTCAATAGTTACCTTCATTTTGAATGAATCGAAAAAATAAGAAACGGTTATAACAAAAGTCTCGCGAGACCACCATATGTATCAAAGATTGATGAGGCAGTTTTGTATGTTTCATATACAACATTAATGATAAAGATCATCGATCGGCAGATGAAATATGTCATCTCGTCCTTTATCGCCTTTGATAAATATACTTCTCAACAACATTCAATTAAAGACTAATTTCATTTTCATTTATTACGAGTTAATAAAACAAGCGAAAGCTAGACTATAACTAAAGCCATAGTAAAGTATATGTAGCTCATGGTAAAAACTGTATGTATATCTTTCGATGTGAGTTATTGTGCAGTTTTATTAGACTGGTATCAAACAAAATCTGTGTCACTTTAAAGGGGTAGTAGCACGTTTTTTGAAAATTTTATATTTCAAATTTCTCACTGATAATTGTACGTTAATACTAAATGTATTATTTTGAAAGTGTCAAAAATCTCTTAACACAAATCAATCATCCATGGTCAGAGGAAAAAGATTCACATAAAAATCATTGGCGGCCATTTTGTGTGAACACCTTTAATTCAGTTTTAGTTAGAAAAAGGAATCGCATGGCTAAACTTTACATTATATTTTTGAATTATAACTGCTTCATTTAGTTCAAATACATTGTCTTCCAATTGGAACCATTAATTTTCATTTCCTGACATCACCTTATATTCCCCCTAAAAACGTGCTACTGCCCCTTTAATACTTATGATAAAATGACAAGGTAAGGGTATCACGCTAATTGCTACTGTCTACGGTGATTGTTCCGGTATTATACCTGTCACTACTGTAGATATCGAGTTTATCGTATATCTAATCTATTTACTCCCGAGTGACATGTTTATAAGCTACATGTAATCGACATAGTCATATTTCTAACCATGTAGATATGTTCAATAGAAGCGAGATTCATTGAGCTCCAATAAAGAGGTCGTTTTGAACTATCATAAATGATTATCAATAGGCCACTAAAATTGTATGTTGATACTAGATAGCTAATGTATGAAAGGTAATATTTGCATAACATAAAATCTTTTAAGGGGGTTTATGTATGCAAGATTTTTTAACGATAAGAAAAAGTTCTAAAAATCAGAATGACAAATTTTATGACAATAGAACAGTCATTTTATGTATATAAGTTAAGAACTGCAATCCATATACATGTAATTCGACAAAATATGATATTTTGAATATTTGATGTGTAATGATGTAAATATCAGTATATTTTTTTTACATATATCGTGATAGGTACTGAAACATTTCTTTTCTGTTAATTGCTCGTATTACTAATTCACATATGCAACTGTTGTATCATTTCAAATCGGCTTATCGAGTCAATAACATTAAAGTTGACAAGCTGATTTAACCAAATCGACGGCAATAAAGACTAAAAAGCTGAGTCGTTATTAAGCGATACATTAAGACTTGATCGTTGTCTGTGGTTGTAGTGACATTTTGAGGAAAATCATTTATTTGAGCTGTCATACAATGCTTAAACAAAGACTCCAATTTAGCAATTCATATAAGCTTGATATTATCTAAATCATAAAATGATTTTCAAGACCAAATAAGAGCTTATTTATGTTTTATGTTAATCATGCTCATTAATATAGCATGCAAAATGAATTTTACAAAAAACGTGTTTTCATCAAAGACAAACAAATTGGATCCATCTAAGGGTTTGTTTCCAAGATTTTTGTTTTCCCAGAAAATCCCGATCTTTTAACTGTTGCTATTAGTTAAGATAATGAAACAGGAGACTTTGAGATAGTCTTCGTTCTAAAACATGCACTCAGAAAATAAAATCCTGTATTTAGCCATTGTCTCGTGCACATGAACTTCGATATCACCTGTATTTATGATCATCATATTTTTATGGCATATATTTATGACTGACTAATCAAGATATTGAAAATATCAGGGCCATATATCATATTCAGTTAATAACCGGTGCAGATATTGGACGTCTGACCCTGTTTGGAGTAGGGTGGTAATTCACAACAACATAATAGTACTGAAAACTCCGCACAGTGTAGTAGCGCAAGCGAATCCTTGATTCAAATGCGTATGGTTTGTTCGTTCTGTGAACACACGAATCGATAGCAAGTAAGTATAATTGATTGATTTGAGATTTGTTTTGTAAATAGTAAACAATATTTATGAGCTGTTCAAAAATAGAATTAACTCTTTGAAATAATCATATTGTATTCATGTACAGACAGACAGACAGATTCTTTATTAGATTTTATTTACTAGACTGATATGATTACAGTTATAATCAACTCCCATATAGAACGATGAATTGAGAATCTGAATTCAAATTCCCTTGTTTTCAGGCCTGGTAAGATGTAGGTAACTATATGTTTTGGATGTATTTGGAGTGTTTTAGAAAAGTAATGTTTGGAAGAACTAGTTCATAAGACTGTGTAAACAGATTAATCATATACTTACAGCATTATGTATTCTATGAAAAAATATTTGTTCTTTACATCAGTTTTCCAGATCTAGGTTCTTGATACATTTGTTAAAAGAAGAAAGTTTATTCCCGGCTTAGCTAGCATTTAAGGGGTTAAACCCACCTTCAAAAGGGGCACGTAACCCCTACAATCTAGGAATTTCTCACCCTTTCACAAAACATCAAAGGCTTGACAGGCCCACTCTAACTGTTGTATTTATCTTGTGTATAACAAATGTGAGGTAAGAGGCAGTCCATGCAGTGATTCGGGGGATTTATATTCTTTATTCGCCATGTCATGACGACAGTACGTTTTGTTGATTAAATACCCTGAAGGCTCATCATTGTCTCCTGGGGAAATCTTCTACGATACCCAACTGTTCGAATGTAAATAATGATGGTATTAATCAAGTGTACAAAAGAAGGATATTATATAAATGAACACGTTAGACGCCGTGTGGACGGATGGATTTATATGAAGGTTAGCGAAAATTGAATTCGCAAGAGTTGTCTACCTTACTTATGTAATCTTAAGAATTTTTATTTCACATACTTCAATTAACTTGGTTAAAGCAAGTCGCTCTGAACGAATAACCAGTGATATTTGATATGTTTAAAAGTTTATGATTAAGCTTACTTAATAAATTCGTTAAATTATTTGAACATCTGATCTCAAGTTTATTCATTTCATACGCCTCTTTCGATTTTATAAAGAAAGTCGTTCTTAACACAAAAAAGGTAATTATATTTCAAAGCATCAGGAAGACGTAACACTCAAGCTTTAGTCATGTATTGACGTTGGTTACTAACTGCTTCCACGAGAAGCTCAAGTGCTTGTCCATAGCGTGTAACTGTCTCCGGGAGATACTGAAGAATTGGCTCTGATTTATAACAAGGTGTTTAAACTTCATAACAACCATTGTTAAACTGCTGTGTTCACTCTTTCAATTAAATCGACTTACATCTTTATGAGTTTTTGAAGTTATTTATACACCCATATTTTAATAGACCATCTTCATCAAGAAAAGGTGTTATATTAATCAAAAGTGCATAGTATTTTTTATAGATAAATCGGATGTGTTGCTGTAAATAGTTAATTACGTTCATCAAAGTATTACTAAATTCCTCTCTCTCAAAACAGTTAGGGCTTGATTTTCACATATGTTCGGTTAATTGATAGAGTCTAGCACTTGGTTTCAGATATATAGATTTATGATAATTCTTAAACTTTATATAACTCTTTTAATATTTCAAATAATCGTTAAAGTTAAAGTTAATATGCACATACTGAATGGGATTATTTCCTATATGATGAAGAATATTGTATAGAAAAAAAAATTCTTTTATGATAAGGTCAATTTCAGATTTTGAAATATTGATGAAATGTAGAAAAGGATACAGATCCTCCTAGTATCCACATATTTCAAACTGTGTGAAATCATAAAAAAAAGTAAGGGACGTGAAATAACAATAAAATGATAACAAATGTTGAAATATAACTGAAATTGACTCATTAGGTTATTAACAACAACAATGATTGGTTATATGACATAACACATATTACAAAAGCATATATCATCTATATAGGATATCTCGCATTTGCCTTAAGCTACTTGTCGGGATATTTAGATCTATCTTTGACTTAGGTCGTTTTCAATGATAATATATTTAACCAGTATGATAATAGCTGCAATAAGAACCTTGATAAATACCAGAAGGACTTATTCGACTTTGAAGACGTCTATATTGGAGCTTGTATTTGCTCCGACAGGGGGTAATGAGATCAGCTTGTGAAACCGATACGACATGTCTGAGACAGGGTCAGCTACTCTCTCCCTATTTATTTAAGCAGATTTCTGAAAAAAGGTAAGCAATTTCATTTCGTGCATAGTGTAAAACGATGAAGTCATCTGTTATGAATATGCAGGCGGTATTTTCAGGTATGTATTTGCCATTCGCTAAATATGGGGTTATTATTCTTAAACGAATACTTAGTCTATGAATAAGAATAAGAGATGAATTACATGTATGTGACACATGTGTTTTATAAGTTGAATGTTCATTTTAAGTGGGTATAATGACGATTTTCGGAGAAATACATAGAGGATATTATATGAGTGTCCATGACATACTATGTTTACGACACGAGTGCCTAAATATTAGTATTTCTCGAGCGAGAGCGAGGGATATACTGATATTTAGGCACGAGTGGAATGTTAGACTTATTAATAAAAAATAATAATTCTATAAAAAAAACTATTTTATTAAATATAAGAAAGGAGCCTCGGAGAATTGGAAATTGTAATTCACTGCAGATCTAGACTTGCTTTTATAGAGTTTTGTTAGTTCAAAATAATATTAAGTACAGTCTGAGGGTACCATTAGTAGACTGTATCAACTGGGTAGTCCTAAGGACTAGTAACATTTAAAGGCTAACAAGATCATTTCAATGTTTTGGGCTAGCTTGAATTGCATTTTGGCAATTACTTTTAGAAATCCACTAGTCCGAATGGCTAGTACTGTGGTAAGACTAAGTTCAACCCCAGAGCAGGATAAATTATAAGAAGGTTTTTTTTTTCAAGTTTGATATTTATTTTCAATTCACTCACTGCAACTTGATTTAAAAATCATTACACGCAGGGGGTACTGGGTGCAGAACATGCTTGATAAAGGTTTACAAAGTTTTTCTTTCAAAGGGGTCAAACCCTGCAATTCATATACATTCATTGCAATTTCATTCGAAAGTAATATAGTTCATTGGGTGATTCTGGCCTGTGTAATATACTAACAAGGAAGATGATTGACGGCTATGCGGGTTGTATAGCATGTAATTGACAGATATTGACTAATGTGTGTGTATTGCAATAGACTGGGGACTTTGCTATCGCTATGTAAACAGAGGTACTAGGTACGGGTTAATTTGTCATAGTATAATCGATTAATATGTTTAGAGAAATGCATAAATATATCATAAATTCCTAACCAAAACATGTCCTAATTACACTATTTTGTCACTTCGAATTGATTCCGTCAATATGTATATTCTGTATAACTTTCTTGTTTCGACAAATAATGGGATTGAGTATTAAGTTCTTCAAACATTCGTTGTTACAAGAACATCCACATACAGAGCAGTATGTATGTTCAACGGCATCTACATTATATGACCATGTGGTATTTCTATGGACAATCTGATTTATCTTGCAACATCTTGATAAAAAATGGCTATGTAGTAATATTATGCACATATACATTTATCCTTTATATTTTATCTTGTAAAATATATTTGAATTATGTGATAAATGGAGCTAAGTTTGTTCCAAAAAATAAATGCTGTTAGTATCTACTTTAAAATATATCACTGTTTTCTTTTATATGATCAAACGGGGGTAAATGGCAGTTTTATGATCAATTCAATTTATCGAAGCATATGAATTACATATCAAGAAGGTAACAACGTTGGAACTCTAATAAATAATTTGCACGTTCCAATGTGGATAGACTCCTAACGCCAAATGGTGCCCACAGCCTTCAAATATTCTGATTAAACTTTATTAATTACTCAGTTTGTTAATCAGATTCGAATTAACAATTGCTTATCGAGATGTCGATTACAGAAGGACCAAATCGGAGACCATAGTTATTCGTGTTGGTTGAAATCGTTATTGAATGGAATGAATATTATTCCGTGTGTACAAAATAATGAGCGCATATGTGAAGATTTCAACATGGCCAACATTATCATAAAGGTTGGTTGATGCATTATGTTGGCATTTCTTTGCAATTTTAAGATACATGTGATATACGTCGTGATACATGGACGATGCATTATCGTTTAAGCTTATTTTCAACGTGCGATTTAAATCGTATGTTGACCATACGCCTGTTATAAATTTGAATTTTATATTTAAACAGTTCAAATGGGCATATGCGACACGCAGCCAGCATCACCTTTGTCAACAGAAAAGAACGACCATTTTGGCTGACTTCTTAGCCTGTTTCGAAAAGCCTTTCTGCTACGTTTTAAATACATCTGAACTTCCACTTACCATAAATGTGGAAAACAAGTCATTATAGACAATTTAAAACCGCAAAACTTATATTTATTTAGCTGACTTGAGATGTTCCAAAGGGGGACACGAAACTTGACGTTTGTGAAGAACTTTTCAGAGTGTTATCAATTTGGGTTTTGAATCGTTTATTTATCTGGAGGTTGCGGGTTACCGGTGAACAATATATGTATTTGTGCATGCTGTCATTCATTGCGATATATGACTTATTTCCATTGATCGATAGAGTATACAACCTAAAATCTTTGGATTTATCTGAAATTATGAGTTTTACTAGGGTATAAACTGTTATGAATTGATGATGTCATTAGATGTGATACAATGATTTTTTTGCTTTTACAGGAGACTTCATTTCAAAGATTGATTCAACAAGAGAAATGCACACGGACACACAATTTCTTGCTTCTGTTGAACTAAGGATGCCCACGCTTTGTTGTCCAAGTTGAGAAGGTCAACGAAGTTTGAGGATCAATTGGCATGCACAAGGTTACAAGGAGTAACAAGCGAGATAAATATTCTCAAAGGACACATCTAAGGGCACATAACGAATTCGAAAGTCAATACAAGTGTGCTGGTGTTTAAAATGTTATCACAAATATAACATTGTACGAAACTGACTCCATCCAACATCATCTTCAGTTACGACAACCAAATAAAGAGACGCCAATGAGCAAGATAAGCGACTTCTGTTACAAAGTAACGTAACGTTACAATGGCGCGTTTCGTAATTAGCAGTCAGTCGCTGTCAGACGACATCAGCAGCGTGGCGTCCAGTGATGAGGGACCCACGGAGGGAGGGGGGAACGCGGAGACGCGCATGTACGTCTTCAACAGAGCGGGTACCGGGGAGGTACATTATCTCCTGCTGACACCCGATAAAGCGGACTTCCTCGCATACCGGACACACCTAGACGTATGGAAGCCGCTTGTCGACGTCACCAACTTCAGCGTCGTAACCGTTGACAACTACCTCTACATCATCGGTGGCTTTGACAGGAGCAAAGCTCAGCATCTCAAAAGAGTCATCAGGTTTGTACCTTTGTGGGTTTTAAAGATAACAAATTGTAAAGATGATTGGGGCATGCTTGCCCACTATTTCTTCAAAAACGGTATCTCTGATGTTGGTATTTTGATTATTGATTATTGATTATTTGTATTTAATCGCCTGGTGAATGACCACGGTTCATATGAACCATACATCTTCAAAGAATGCTTCTATAAGTAATTCTCATAAAACTATTCTCACAAAAAAGTATGACAAAATATTGTGTCATCATTTTTAAAGGAATTTTTACACTTCATATACCTTTCTACGAGAAACTGTTTGTTAAAGTAATCACTTGTTTCAATGGTGGTATTGCTAACCCTGAATAAGTTATCGAGTCGATACCGAGGCGACTGTGTCACATTGATATCTTGAATAATGACACTACCGTGAAAGGCACTGGCTGTCGATAGGGATTAGTAGATTGGACGTCCTTTTTTCATTAATCTCGAATAATTACTTACTAGTTGATATTTCATTATGGGAACGCATATATCAACCCGTAGCCATAAAAAATCAAACCTTCGATACATTAATCATTGGGGTCACAATGAAATATACAACATTAAAAAGAAGGATTGTCATTACTCGATGTCATTTAGGCTACGAGGCTTCTAATGAAAACATAATCACCATTATACTTTATAGAGATTATAATGAAATTCGTCATGTATCACTGTACTGTAATTGAATCGTAGATGCGTGGATAAAATTGCTGCAGAATGGGTTTTTTCTGGCTATCAATCCAAAATTGAATCCTTTAAGATCATACTTAACATTACCGTGCTTCATGACTAAGTCACATTTTGCCATGTCAAACTTTACAATACTTTACTATATTAAGTTATGCTTTACTATACCATTTTATACTATTTATTATTAAATATACTATCAATACTGTACTATACTCAGCTTTCCTGATCTATACTATACGGAACTATACTGGGCTCTACTTTGTTATGCCAAAAGTAATATGCGAATTTAAACCATACTAAACGGAACTTTATATAGTTTACCTTGTTGTTCCTTGAGAGACAATTAAGACGCTGGTTAGGGAAGATGAACATTTGTTATTGTTGGACAATTTTTAGTGCATGACATTCAACGTTTGGATGTAGATTTTTAATCAACCTGTATTCTAAGTACTGTGTAGGCTACGTATTGTCTGACTATGCTATGTTATGAGCTGTTTGAGTGGCATTCTAGAAGTTGATGGTATAATGATGATAAAGAAATTGTTCATCCATAGAATCACTCCTTCTTCTTTATGCTATGTTATGCTAAATCATGTTATTTGTACAATGCTGTTCTATGCTATGCCGTGTTCAACTATGTATACATGATTTTCTATATCATAAGGAAAATTTCACGTCAATGGCAACTTTGTATCCGATACTTTTTGATCAAACCAGGGACTAAAAGATGCTTCTTCAACTGTTATCCCCGTCAGTGTTAACATTCTTTCTCCTTTAAAACAACAAACAATTGAGTTTTCTACAAAGCCCAAATGTGTTTGGTACAAGAAAAAGGTGGTTATTACAATTTCTAAAAGAAATCTTTTTAGCCTACTAGGGTTTTGGTTCTTGTGAATAGTACATGATATATCTCAAAATGAAATGTACAATTGTTTACAGATACGATCCGGCAGAACACGTGTGGGGCGAGTGTGCTTCGATGTTGGTTGCACGTGCAAAGTGTGCAGTTTGTGTGCGAGATGGGATCATTTATGTCTCGGGTATGTTGACGATTTCACGGCATTAGAAAGTCTTGATCTAAAGCAAAGTATAACGTCACCGTAATTGTCTATTGTCTGTCAAAAAAGAACTCGACAAGTTTAACGTTTGTTAAATTATCTTTGTATTTTATGAAACCATTTTGGTGTCTTTCAAATTGGCTTAGTTACATTTTTGAAAGCAGCACTGAACTGTGACTTTTTTAGAATAAAAATTTAAATTAAATGTATTCTTCGCTAGACTGCTGATATTAAACATTGGGTTGCCCCGCCTCTTCTAGCAGTTAGAGTGGGTACCAGGTAGGCTCCGTTATAACACCTGACAAATTGGTTGTTTACCCTATTGCGTTGAGATTAGCTTACATTTCCAAGTATAAACTCGTGCAGACTTTATTTTCAGGAGGAGAAAAGAGTGACGGACGGGTAACCGGAAGTTGTGAGATGTACGACACAGAAACAGACGCGTGGTCAAAGGCGGGAATGTTGGTGGCTCCACGTGCAAATCACACATGCGCAGTGTACGGGGATGAGATGTTCTGCGCAGGTGGTTGCCAAGGCAACGCGAACCATAACAATATATGGTAGGTTTGCGTTGCATTTGGTAACTTAACACGATTCAACCACATTACGTTTCGAACAATATAAAATATACAATTCAATGTTTAAGGTGTTGAAAATCTGTAAGTCTATAGATAGAGGTTATCATGCGAGTGTGTTTTGGGATCGTAAATATCCTGCATTAGGAATAAACATTGTATTTTGCGAGCCTCGGATATTTGTTACTTGTGTTGATATATTTGACATCAGAAGACACTTGGGTGAGATTCTCTATGTCCCAAACAATTCAAAAAGAGTTTTGCAACTATCTCCCTAGATCATTGAAAATCGCGTTTGATATCTATCAGTAGGCATGTACTAATGCGATATACAAATACTTAAGTACTTGTGATCTGCCCAATTAAGCGGGTGTATGGTCTAAGAGTATCTTACCATTGATGTCACCAAACTTTTGAAATTAAAAAATATACACAAAGAACTTAGTTAAGCACCCCCACTGTTTTCAAAAAGAAAGTTTCTGCTAATACACCATACAAAGTTCCAGAAAAACAATTAGGGTTTTTCGATAGAACGATCATTTAGCATTGTAGAAATGAATACTTTACTCAATTTACGATTCACTGTCTTTGGATAACTTTTTTTCCCCGGCTTGGTATTTTTGAAAATCCAAGTTTACTTATAATTGAAAATGAAAATAAATATTTTTTTCTGCAATATGGTAATGATTATTCTCTTGACTGAATTGATAATTTTTAGTAAGGACCTCCTAGCAATTGTTAGTCGTTAGAGCAGTATGAGCCTTCAAAATCACAAAATTATCAAATATCAAATTTGAAAAAAGCTTCCATAAGACTAAACTGGCGACTCTTTAAGATAATGGCTTATCTAAAGGAAGAAAAAGTGTTTGACCAACAAGTCCAACTCAAAGAATCTCAAATTTACTCACAGATTTGAAAGTTTTCGAAATTTTCTCAATTATGGTTGAAAAAAGTACTGAAAATTCAATGTCCTGCTAGGGTTTTATCGTGCATGATAAAAAAGGTTTCTCTAATTGAATGTCAACTAGGGATCAACAATTTTATTTTTGATTTAAAAAATCCAAAGTTTTATGCGTGGTTTCTCACCAATGACAATAGTTATATTTAGCCAAATTTCAGTGGTCTCACATTTGTTCTCATATTTTCAACTATTTTGTATTACAATGATTTTTACGTCAATTAAATAGTAAATAAAACGGCAATTGTTATATCTAGAGTGGTCAATACATCAAATATATCACAATATTCAAAGAGCACCCAATTTCATTTTACAAAATGGGCGGTGCTTAATTAAGTTCTTTGTGTATATATCCCTGATAAATGATTACATCTAAAATCGGCGGCATTATATCCCAAAAGAGCTAGGTCAAGATAAAAAGTATTTTATGGTTTGAGCTACCTCTGTGGGGACGAATACAGAGGTGGGTGTGATATTGCAGGGTGTACGAGGATCACACGTGGAAGGAGCTTGACGAACACTACCCCCACATACTGCCCTGCCCCCTCGACAGGTTCGCCATCTCAACCCTCGGCAACACACTCTTCTTTACCGGGGGTACGTACCGTCTTACCTCTCATGTACCCTCGATATTTTCTCGCACCATTTTGTCAATGATAACGTGTTAAGTGACTGTGCAGACTGGACTATTGACCTTTGGTCCGCAATCCTGTTTGGTTATTTTCGGAATTGAAAGAAACTGTGTTCTGATTCATTTTACAACATAATGGAAATTAAATGTACCTATTCGAAAATTCAACTAGACATAACATGGCGATCTATCCTGACGAGAGGGCAATTTCACTTCATAACCAAGGTTGGACATTTTAAGCCACCGCTTAAACGCTGCCAAGTCACAATTTCTACCGAAATCTTTGCATTGCTCCTGCTTCATGAATGTGTATTATCATAGTTCAGAAGCCATGAAGACAGTCTAGGTCCTCATTGAGCAAGCTGGACTTTACGAAAACAAGACCAAGAAACTTGGATTTAAAAAAACCCGTTTTATTCTAGTTTAACCGTTCTCTCTCCCTCCTGTAGGAGTGTCTTCCCGCAGTACACGGAGCTCCAACAAGTGCGAGTTTGTGACCCAGAGACGTCTCTTCTCCTTCACCACGGGCATCTCGGCACTCACAGAGGGCTCGGCGAGACACGACCTCATCAGCCCCTGGGACTTCAAACTGCCCAACATGAACCACGCCAGGCATAGTCACTCCTCCGTTACCCTAGGTGCTGGCTTATGAAATATTGATCAATTAATGCAATATGAATAAATTTAGCTTAACATGATTTATAACCCGCCATCCAAATTTATTTAGATTCAATCTAACTCACTTTCAAATCACAAGAAAACCCCACAAAAACATTTTCCCCTTCCTTTTCTTCTTTTACTTAAGTTACTCATCTATAAAAAAAAATCAAAGCTGTAAGCAGCCTTACCCTCGAAACATTCTGTTCAGGAAAAACAGTAACAATATGTTTATGTTTTATCGTTTCTGGGAGCTTTAGTGAAGGATGATGTCCTCTACAACATAGAGAAATATATGGAATCTAGCCATTTCATCATTCTTTCACCTTAATGGTGCATTTTGATTGCAAATGACCTTGAAGAACATTCCTTGAATGTCATACAAATTAAATATGAATGTATTAGTATTGTCAGATATAATTTTGATGTAGATACTTAATCAATGAAAATGAAATTATGAATGAAACAACTTGTCACAAACCTTCCACTTTAGGGCGGAAGTTGTTCGTGATTGGTGGAACGAGTTTGGAGACTGGCCAACCAGTGAACGTCTGTGAGTCTTACAGTACAGAGACATGCGCGTGGGAGGAAGATTTCCGATTCAGGAAAGGTAAGAAACTCACAAATGAAAAAATAGATTAAATCTATAAAGAACATGAATTATAAATTTTCTTATTGGCCCTAACCTTGCCAACCACTTGTTAATTCAAGATTTAAGGTATTTGTGGTTTGAAAGCGTTATATACTACAAGACGAAAGTTTAGACTCTGTGATAAAATGTAATGTCGTATTTTCTATCGCTTATATCTTACGAACTAGTGACTCTATTCTTCATGTCTCGGATTTAACGCCGTAACAATGATATAAAGAAAGCTTTAACATAATCAGTGTTTAAAATAAAGTCTTTCCGCCAGTCCTTATACTGGCTACTTTTTGCCAGGACTGGTTACTTTTTGGTCAAGACTGGTAACTTTTCAATTTTTGTCTTTTTTTCCCCCCTAAGGAACTGATCAATTAATTTTCAAGACAGGTTTCCAATCTATTTTATACACTGACATTATATTCGACCTCCAAAATGGAAAACTTTCCTCGTTACAATGGGGTCTTTATAATTTGACTTTTCAACAAAGTCCGTGGACTTTACCTGATCATTTGTCAGTTATGATGGACGTGTTAATCAAGATCCATTAATGACAAATGCATGACACTTTGGTAATAAGTTGGGGTTTGAGAAAGCATAACTCAATTTTACCATACCCACCAATAACACAATTTCAAAGCATCATTTGATGGTGAGTCTACACTATTGTCGCGTAGTATAATTAGTAACCTCCAGGGTTTAGTTGACTAATAGTTACCGGCGCAATTTAAGCCTTTTGGATCCATGGAGTAAGTTGTTGCAATACAGTTGCTACTCAGTCAACAAATGAGTTGTTTACATATAAAACCTTTGAACAATTATATAAATATCGAAGTACTACAACTTCATGGGATATTATATGAATCTTGATGTTATGATGTCAGACATTACAAAAACATTAGTAAGTCAAAACAGCTAAAGCAAAGACTAAAATTATGTTTTGATGACATATCAATCTCATTAATAAATATTCTTTTTTTTGTATCTTCACAGGAGATATGTCCAGTGTCACGTGTACTATAGTTGACGTTCCCAGAATTCCCGTGCAAGACCGGAAACTGACGAGCAGACTAAAGTGGGTGCTCTGGTGATGTAGTGCTGATGAACAGTTGTCTGGACAAGGATATGGTGTGCAGACTGAGAGGACTAGTGGTTATATATGAGCTGCAAATAACTTGAAGTTGCGTCTGAAGAATTGACCATTATGTAGTACACACCTTGGACTAATCTTGGCACTTGGCATCGGATGTCCCAAAACGGAAGTTAAACCTGCATACCGGAAGTAGGCCTAAATAGTAAAATGTCGAAAGACAGGAAAAATCAGTCTAAGTAAACCTAGCCTCACTATTATCCGTTACACTGCTATACTGAGTCTAGAAAGGTCTGGTTGAGGGTCGCGTCAGCCGACCTTTCTGCGACCTATGACCCTCCAACGTTATACGTGCGAAGGCACACTATTGTGGCTTGGTAAGATCAGTTCTGATTGGTCAACTTGGTCACGTGGGCTGACGCGACTCTCAACCAAGCCTTTCTAGACTCAGTATAGCAGTGTAACGGATAATAGTGAGGCTAGGTTTACTTAGACTGAGGAAAAATGGACCTGAAAGTTTCCATAGCGGAAGTGAGCTCTTTACTGGAATTGGTGTTAGATACCGAAAGTGGGTTGTGTTATACCGGAAGTGAACGGTTTTATGAAAGCGGATTGTGTTGTACCGGAAGTGAAAGGTTTTATGCCAATTTCATACTATGACAGCGAGTATCTCCTCCATGACGTCACTAGACTTAGATGTACTCAAAGGAAAGGGACCCTAGCTGATATGGATATTCTGAAATGTTTAATTATTTACACCGGAAGCGACAGGATAAAAAAGTATTGGAAAAAGTTAAAACTTGTATGTATAACGAACAGGTCCTCTAATATACTGTTTAACGTTACAAATGTTCTCTCTTCTATTTGTAGTATTTATAGCATTGAATTTTGTCAGCATTTAACTCGTTGCTAAGGAAACTAAACAGTGCATTGGGCACAATTATACAATTGAACATCTTAGATGGTATTTATTCATGAATATGTTTCCAAATATGATCAATAAATCAGCAGAACGTGTAATGGGTTCTAAACAAAATGTAAATATTGTTTTATTCATTTAACTAATTAACATAAAACATTAGGTTCAACTTGCTCTTAAAAATACACATGTTGTCATTGATTGCATATATTTTTAAAGTTTGGAAATATAATCAATAAACATAATATATAGATGTTCCCCTTAGTGCTGCCCCGTCGCTGATTCTGTAATATACTTGTGGGGTTACCAAGTATCGTAAGAGAAAAGAACCCCGTCCAATAATGTGATTCCTGATCTACTATAGTCTATATGTTCTCCCCACAGAGGTTACTTAAGACATATCTTGTAAACCTCTTATCTGTCCTTATGCAACAACAGAATCAAGATCGACAAGAGTGTTGAGCAAAAGCAATCAAACATTTTCCGAAGGTATCCAACCACAGGAACCCGATATTGTAAATAAAATGTAGGTAAAACGTGGGTAAGAAAGACCCGCCCCCTCTATAAATAGAGTAAAGGAATAAAGGCATCCATGTTGCCGATCTCGACTCGCTTCCGAGTTTAGTCAAAATTATCGCTTCAAATTGGTGACATCTCATACACATACACAAGAACCTCTCAGTTATACATTTCTCCGCAAAACTTGGCTTATTTCCAACACATGTCACCCTTCAAATAACTTTTATATCTATTTAAATTCGCAAAACAACCGCAAAAACCTCTGGGGTGAACGTTACTCCGCACCAAATGCCCCTCGAGCGATCTGATAGGTCCGTTAAACCTAAGGGCGATTTCTCTAGATAATTTCTAAAAGTCGCGCAAAATTTAAAAGGCGATTTTTATTGATGTTCCACCATTTTCAAGCCAGGTTGTGACAATGGAGTCAAAAGATTTTTTATTTTAGTAAGTGGAATCATTTTTGCACTAGGGGATTGTCACGGCCATGTCTTCACACACTGTAGAATTATTCAATGGAAATTCCCATTTCATTATTTAAAAAAGAGATCTTCAAAATTTGTTTATCTCATGTGTAATATTACAAGAATTAATAAATATCTAAATAATTCATAATACAAACTTTTACATAGTGTGTTATTACCAATATATCAGTGAATTATTTCAAGTGAATAAAGCACAACCAAAAGATTTAGTTATACATAATTGTATCAACACTATTAACACAATCTGTGGAATGATAAGTTTTTTCTGAAAATTGTGATTTGATGGTTTTTACCAGTTACGTTATGTAAAAGATAGTTTAAGCATATGTTTTATTAATGTCAATTTGGCATCAAAGAAATACTCTTTTATACCAAAACTGTAAATGCATATTTTTGTTAACATAATGAAGAAAATGCTGGCAACCATAAATAGACTTTCAGACAGACTTGTTTTGTAAATGTTAATTTAACATTATTTCAGAATAAACAGCCTATTGATAAACGTATTGAAAAAATGTTTTGATGTTTGGGGATGTTGTTGTACATGACACTGAAAACTGAAAAACACAAATATCAGAATAAAAACATCAGAAAGAATAACTAGATATATGACATTAATATTTAGATAAATAACTGTGGAAAATCACTTTTATTTCTTCTCATCACTGGACAGAAAGTTTGGCAATTCAACTTTAGTGAAACATACATCACTGAGCCAGGAGAGTTTTGACATATTCATTGATACTTTCTTTCAATTTTTACGTAAACAAACAAGACAGTATTACATGTGCCTGCCCAATGATAACAACAGAATGTGTAATTTCTACTAAAGATAAAGCACTCTTCTGATCAGAAATTGATAGCGAAATCATTCCCGAAACATTGCACTGTCCAAACCATGCCGTTTTGTTTGTTAAGCGAGGCTCAAAATAAATTCGCCTAACGGACCAATCAGATAGCCCTAGACTAGTAACGTTCACCCCAGAGGTTTCTGCGGTCGTTTTGCGAATTTAAATATATTTAAAAGTTATTTGAAGGGTGACATGTGTTGGAAATAAGCCAAGTTTTGCGGAGAAATGTATAACTGAGAGGTTCTTGTGTATGTGTATGAGATGTCACCAATTTGAAGCGATAATTTTGACTAAACTCGGAAGCGAGTCGAGATCGGCAACATGGATGCCTTTATTCCTTTACTCTATTTATAGAGGGGACGGGTCTTTCTTACCCACGTTTTACCTACATTTTATTTACAATATCGGGTTCCTGTGAATCCAACAAGTCAGACGCAAATTGGAAAGACTTAATTATGTATTCGTATTAGATAGTAACATGAAGATAGTGCGCGAACTGAGATGCGCGGCAACATTATGATCACGCTGGAAGTTTGATTAACCCCTTTAGTGCTGAGATTTAGCTTCTGTTTGCTGTTTGTCATACTGAAGTGTCTTACAACAACTTTTACTGATATGCATAATCTGACGCAGGAAAACATCAAACCTAGGGAACGGTTTAGTCTTGTTTTCCAGAACAATTTGTCCTTTTTCCGTTCGTTCGTTGTTTCTTCTTTTTACAGTTTGTGTGAAGAAATAAGAGCATTAATTGGCATCCTGGAACCCCTGTTCTGCAGAGGTTAGGAAATTGAAAGTGGTCAACATTACTGAAGTTCACGCAAGAAATGAACTGAAACCAATGACAAGTTTTTAAATCGTTTTAAGTTCAAAAACTTCTCCTTGACACTACATAGTTTTTATTAAAAAGGAATATAACCAATAACCATTCCCATGTGATGTACAGCTTAACAAACAAGATAACAAACTTAAAATAATTATGAGAACTCTAATAACGCGTCTCACACCTTAAAAATCCAAAACGAAATGGACAATCTCTGAAGCTTTGTCTTGAAGGCTCATAGGCATGGAGTGCACGTTGCAAGCCCAAAACATTTACTTCGTGCCCTGCGCTTTGACAAGCAAGAAGCACGTGCCCTGCGCTTTGACACGCAAGAAGCACGTGCTCGTACACCGATCATAGTACTACACACTTCATTCATAAATCAGCGAAGGGGCCCTTGGAAGGTTATTTTATTTAAAACTATAAATTTTGTGGTTGATTGTACTCAATCCAAGTTAGATGTCAGTTGCTAGCATAGTTAATGGCATGCATCGGATAACGGCAGTGACACTTTCTACTGCTACTTCTACTCCCTGTCATTATCCGATGCATGCTATTAACTATAGCCTATTAAGCCTACTTCTGATTTCCAATCAGATACGTAAAGATAAACGACGCAAAATAAAAACGAATATTGCATGCAAATAGCGAAGAAACGTCAGAAGATAGGGGTTTTGAAATATACAAATCCTTATGTTGGTGCAATAATCATGAGATTGAAACAACCGTTTTTTACCAGTTTAATATTTGTTTCAATGTTGTGAGACAAGTTTTAAAAGAGCCTTGGACACTGTAGGTCTTCTGACTATTTGATATTGGAGTACAGCGGTGTACTGGTTAGCATACTAGCCTCCCTGAGACCCTCGGCAAGGCAATTCATCCCCATTGCACTCAGTCCACCCATGAGCATGATAACATGGGCACCTGGAAACAGGCCTTGTGGCTGCTTTGAAAGTACAATTCCTTCAGGGTAATGATGAAGAAAGAGCTTTGAGTAGATAATTGTCTTCGATGTTTTCACTGAAAGACTAAAGTAATGTTTCAGGGACATGCACAACCCTTCTCAAGCCCAGATTGCCAATAGCCAGTGTGTGTACATGCTAGGATCTATTATCTCATTTGAACAAGAATAACGCAAAAGTTTTTAAAGTCACCAATCCAATTGAAAACATGATTCAATAAAAAGTAAAAGCCTGATTAAATAACCTACATACCAAAATATTTGAAAATTACTAAAATGTTTGATCATCTGAGTGAGAACCGTTTGTAATTATGAAATACCCGCATATTGATGTTCAGTGCCTATAAAGGGCGATTTGCTGATATCGTATTTGTCCGCTCATAAGCCTCCCTGTGGGTGTTTTATTTGAAGAATGGAAAGTAATAAATAACTTTAATTACACTTTAACACACATTTGCTAATCTTAGCAATTTAAATTCAAAACAAAGGCAATTGCATCATCGGTAGATAAGGAGAGGAAAAGCGAATTACAAAATATTTATTGATTTTCCAATAAGGTGGAAATATTAACTCGTTATGACTTTTTGACCTAAAGAAAGGTAGTAAATCAACTTCGGAATAAAGATTTTCTATGACATATTCCTTGTAACTTATTTCATGAATAAATTCGAATTTGGTAAATAAAAATGACATTGAGATAAGGGGGAGGGACTATTTCCTTCTGCTAGTGCATGGATACAAATTATGTATTTATACATACATGACGTCATAGACAGTGACGTCACAATCAGCATTCACGCTCTGCGACAAGCCGTCTTTCGTTGCATGAGCTCATATAGAATATCAGAATGTCTGTGAAAGATGACGTAAGAAGCAAACCAAAAGAGAAAACACGTCTCCAGAAGTTCAAAAAGAGAGTAAGTATTAGCTTTATGACATCAGTTGTGTATCATTTGAGGAAGTATACAACCTAGAATGTAGATATTTATAAATGGGAAGACGAGCAGCAAGCGCAGCAAGTCATCAAACTAATCACTGGCAATAAAGAACTTTCATCTTTATACTTGGAAACTACCACTTGAAGTTTAATAATAATTAAGGATTCAGCCATAAGGCTGAATCCTTATTAAGGATTCAGCCATAAGGCTGAATCCTTATTGTTATTGGCGTGTTTCTTTTTTTTTTTTTTATTATTCCACGATTTTTGTGAACAGGATTCAGACCAAACGGCTGATGCTATCGAAACCAAATTTCACAGGCTGGTAGACCTTGTTGAGGAAAGGCGACAATAAGCTTTTGGGACAATTCGGCCAATACATTAAAGGTCCAGTTCGATTCCAAAATCGAAAATTTAACATTGACTTTTTTTTCAAAATGCACTTAGAGAGCTAAATTTTTTTTTAAAATGTGCGCAATCAAAAATGCTGCAAAAAAACAAATCATGGAAAATTCGTAGGTCACGTGGTTTGGCCGCCATCTTGGATTTAGTGCATTTTTGACCATTGCCAACCCCACCCACCTTTGAGAATCTTCTCCTCTGAAGATACTTGCACTAGAGATCTGAAATTTACACTCAGGGTAGCTGAAGCATTGTAGTTCTTAATTTGCTCATTAGAAAGTCCTAACTATAATACTTTTCTTGCTGTGATTTTTCAAAGTTGACCAAAATCTAAAAATCGCAAACTTCAAGGGCAGATAACTCAAAAACCAGACCATAGAATTTGATGATTTTTGCATGAGAGTTAGACATTGGCACGGTCCTTAAGATAAAAGAATAAAATCGCTCGCGAACAGTCATTTCCGGTCAGGGTCAGAGGTCAAACTTTCCATTTTGGACATGTTGTGTTTTGGTGGGTACGTTTGAAATATCGTAGCGAATCAACGGCGTACGATAACGCTTTGTTCTATACATCATATGAAAGCCAAAAGATTTTTTTTAAATTTGACAGTAAATTTCTATATTTGTTTTACACTGAGTTACATGTACGGCCCTTTGAATATTGTCAATTCTGCTTTCGTTTTGAATGCATAGGATATAGGTATGTTAAAAAAGTCGTTACTCTTCAGTGATAGACGACAAATCATTGTTCCATATATCATTAGAAAGCCAAAAGAATACAGAATCTTTTAAAAATTAACAAAAAATTCAGTTACTACATTTACATTGAGTTACGGACCTTTGAATATTGTCAACCCTGCATGCGTTTTAAATGCATTTGATAACTGTTTGTTTGCAAATTGCGTTAATCATCAACAAAAGATTATAACCCATAAGCTTTTGACTGCAATCATTACCTTTGTGCATTACATTTAACACCATACAGCGCTGAATCCGTTTGTCGTCGCTTGCGACTATATTTGTTATTGGCGTGTTTCTTTTTTTTTTTTTTATTATTCCACGAATTTTGTGAACAGGATTCAGACCAAACGGCTGATGCTATCGAAACCAAATTTCACAGGCTGGTAGACCTTGTTGAGGAAAGGCGACAATAAGCTTTTGGGACAATTCGGCCCATACATTAAAGGTCCAGTTCGATTCCAAAATCGAAAATTTAACATTGATTTTTTTTTCAAAATGCACTTAGAGACCTAATTTTTTTTTTTAAATGTGCGCAATCAAAAATGCTGCAAAAAAACAAATCATGGAAAATTCGTAGGTCACGTGGTTTGGCCGCCATCTTGGATTTAGTGCATTTTTGACCATTGCCGACCCCACCCACCTTTGAGAATCTTCTCCTCTGAAGATACTTGCACTAGAGATCTGAAATTTACACTCAGGGTAGCTGAAGCATTGTAGTTCTTAATTTGCTCATTAGAAAGTCCTAACTATAATACTTTTCTTGCTGTGATTTTTCAAAGTTGACCAAAATCTAAAAATCGCAAACTTTAAGGGCAGATAACTCAAAAACCAGACCATAGAATTTGATGATTTTTGCATGAGAGTTAGACATTGGCAAGGTCTTTAAGATAAAAGAATAAAATCGCTCGCGAACAGTCATTTCCCGTCAGGGTCAGAGGTCAAACTTTGCATTTTGGAAATATGGTGTTTTGGTGGGTATGTTTAACGTATCGTAACGCATCAACGACGTACGCTAACGGCTAGTTCTATACATCATATGAAAGCAAAAAGTCTATAGATTTTTTTTAAATTTAACAGTAAATTCCTATATTTATTTTACATTGAGTTACGGACCTTTGAATATTGTCAATTCTGCTTTCGTTTTGAATGCAAACGATATAGGTATGTTTAAAACATCGTTACTCATCAGTGACAGGAGACAAATCATTGTTCCATATATCATTAGAAAGCCAAAAGAATACACTATCTTTTAAAAATTAACAATAAATTCAGTTACTTCATTTACATTTAGTTACGGACCTTTGAATATTGTCAACCGTGCATGCGTTTTGAATGCATTTGATAACTGTATGTTTGCAAAATGCGTAACTCATCAATCAACAACAGACATATCTCACGAACCATTAGAGATAATTTTATAATTTTATATCAACTTGTAGAGAAAAGAATTGTCTTTATTTCCATGTATCATTTGTCTATGCGCGCACAGAAATGAAGAAGCGGTGCGCGCTCTACTTGCGCTCCGGCGTTCGCTAATTGAACTTGTATTTAACTCGCGCACCTTGCGGCACTCATACCTCACGAACCATTAGAGATAATTTTATAATGTTTATATCAACTTGTAGAGAAAAGAATTGTCTTTATTTCCATGTATCATTTGTCTATGCGCGCACAAAAATAGAGAAGCGGCAAGCGGAAATAAAAACTTTCTTTTGATGACTGTGGGAAAAAAAATATGAGGCGCATCGTAATGTTTTTTTTATATATTTATAAAGAGGCACAGTGTATCTAGAAGTCTAAAAAGAATTATTGTGTGTGCATAAATAAACATTTTACAAGGCTCTAAATAAAAATCCGGGATCCGCGAAATAGATACACCAATTGTTGTAAAAGGCACGGGACTCGCTACATAAAAATATTCAGTGAGCGGTGCAATCAGGATATAACGGTGGCTGGCACCGGACAAAACAATGTCGCCACGTGGGCTAGTAGAGCAAAAATATATAGCCGCATCGTAAGGGTTAACATACTATACATCAATGGATGCGCTTGTTAAAGACACAAATACTTTGTGTAGTACCTCATTATAAAAAATATTAACAGTAAACGAGTATTAAGCTAAACTAGATTAGCGTTTGCGGGATACCGCAAAAGCAGAGCAGCCCCGGAACTTTGGGTTTCGCCTTACCCTGTTCCGCCTTTTACAGGCCTCACCAAATTGGGAATTTTCTCGTGACCTTGACCTTTGACACTCAAGGTCACACAATCAATGAACACATTTCATTGAGTATAACATTATTGTAATGAAATAAAGTGTTAAAAATTAAATTAATCCATTTTCTCCATATATGTTGACCTTGCTGTGACCTTGACCTTCGACAGTTCGTACCCAAAACTTTTTTTAAATGTTGTACTTCTCAAGAGATAATATATACAAAATCTAAACTTCATAGCACAAAAACTCATATCTCATGACCTTGACCTTTGACCTTCAAGGTCACACAATAATTGAACACTTTTTATTGAGTATAACAATCATGTATTGATTAAAAGTGATCATAGTTAAAATTAAGCATTTTCGCTAAACCATGCTTAAGTCATGACCTTGCTGTGACCTTGACCTTTGTCAGATTGTAGCCAAAACCTTTTCAAAATTTTTTACTTTTCCAAGGATGATATATACCAAGTTAGAGCTTCATAGCACAAAAACTTTTCAAGTTACCGTGTTTACAAAGAATTTTGTGGTGATTTTATAACTCGTGACCTTGACCTTTGAACTTGAAAGTGAACATGTCATAATGATTCCCTGGAAGTATTAACATTTAGACATGTTCATGAGTTCTGAAAAGCTAAATGGGATAAAGTTATACCCCAATTTAGTGCATTTTGTAATAACTCTTATCTCATAACCTTGACCTTTGACCTTCAAGGTCACACAATCATTGAACACTTTTCATTGAGTATAACAATCATGTATTGATTAAAAGTGTTCATAGTTAAAATAAAGCATTTTCGCTAAAACATGCTTACGTCATGACCTTGCTGTGACCTTGACCTTTGACGGATTGTAGCCAAAACCTTTTCAAAATTTTGTACTTTTCCAAGGATGATATATACCAAGTTAGAGCTTCATAGCACAAAAACTTTTCAAGTTATCGCGTTTACAAGGAATTCTTAGAGTGAATACATAGCTCGTGACCTTGACCTTTGACCTTGAAAGTGAACGTGTCAAAATCATTCCCCCGAGGTATGAGTAATAAGGTATGAATAAGAGTTCTGGAAAGCTTAGGGGAAAAAAGTTATAGCTAGTAGTACGAGTGCGGCGGCGGCGGCGGCGGCGATGGAAACTTCACGTCCTTAGACGGGGCTGCTAATTATCTATTTCTTGAGATAAAGTGTGATATTTGCCACAGATGTCGCATCGCTCACCATTTCTTTACTTTTTCATGCTCATAAACAAATAATATATGCAAATAAAGACAATTCTCTCTTCTACAGACTGGTGAAAAATATATGAAGATATCTTTATTGGCTCGGGTTATATCAATGCTGTAAGACAAGTACCCCCAGTCATCTCGAGATAAAACTTGATATTTTCAACAGATGGCGCATCGTTTACAGTTTCTTTACTCTTTCGTTCAAATGTACAAATGACACATTGAATTGAAGCTGGTTCTTCGCCCTTTACAATGGTATAAATCATATGAAATTTCGCCACCCCGTTCAAAAGAAATATGGTGGAGAGAAGGGTGGAGGGGGGTCCACAACTTTTATACTAAAAGCTTACACATGGAGATCGGTTTTCACTACGCTATCGTAGTATCAACCCTTATAAGGTGTCTCCATATATGGCAGATTTTGTGTATCATTACGCGTCTGAAAGAGCACCCCTCCTATTTTTCAATAACTGTGCCTCCACGCCCTGTTATGTCCTGAATGTGCCAGGAATCAAAATGTCAGTGTATTTTGCATGGAAAGATGATGTTTGCAGCTTCTGAATCTTGCCTATTAGCTTTGTTTACTTTTATAGTAAACGAATTTGAGAGGCTCCGCGCATCCCTTTTCTAATTTCCTTCAAACCAACAAACAAATGATCCCGTCTCAGCAAACATCTTTCATTATTTTTTATGCATATCTCTTCCCACATCTCAACTGCTGTTTGGTCTTTCTATGCCCAGATTCCTCCATTTGAAGATGAAAAGAAAAACATTTATGCAACACCCCCCGAAGTAGTCGTCAATGAGTTCATTCATGGATTGAAAAGCGGGATGCATGCTTTTCTCGCAATACACGGGCATTGACACGCTCCAGCTCACATTGCTAGGCTTTGCTTTGGTTTTGAAATTTAAAACAAGTATAAGATTTAAATTGGTTTGCTTTGATAAATTTGGTTCTGAATTTTTCAACAATACAACGGAAAACAGGGTTCAAAACCAGGATGAGTCAAGAAACTTTTGCAGATTGTATTTGTTACATTTTACTTTAGGTTTTACATCTTTTGCTAACATGAACATTTAATTGCATTAACTCATATTTTTGGCATTATGATTTTGGATTGGGATTTGAAATGTATTTTTAACAAAGCACATATACTAATTATTCAATATGACATTTACGTTTGCAATTGACAGAGTCTTTTTGGCCTTGGTAATACTGCCATCGTGACTTTTAAAATTCGTCTGAACGAACTATTGACTTCATACATACCAGTATTGCATATATTTGTCATACATATCATCACCATACATTGCTGAATCCGTTTGTCGTCGCTTGCGACTATATTTATTTATTATTATTGATAACTTTAATTAATTAATTATCTTTACCCTTATTTGAACACGTTGGAGATTATTTGCCTCAAATCATCAATTTTAACGATTGTTTATGAACTGGAGCATCGTGTATAATATTAGGCGCTGAACCAGCATGCGGGACGCGCGCGATTCTTAACAATACATACTTTCATACTTGTATCTACCAACTATTTAACAATCTAGAATTGTTGTGACATTCATTAATTTAAATTCAGCTATTTTTCAAATTATCAAAAAAACTGATTCCTTCTACAATCATTTAAAAAGCAACATCAAAGGAAAGATGATAAACATAAATATCGTTGAAACATTCCCATACACTCATAGACTGTTGATATAAATGTAATTCTATAACAGATTTGGAAGAGTGCTATCTCGGGAGTTTTACGCATTAGTGGAGAAGTGTCTGTGATTAGAACTAAATGCTCACAATTACAAACAAGTCTTAAGTATTCATTTAATGGTCTTTTTGTGATACACAATCGTAGTGGTTAACAGTCATTATCCATTTCTGTGAGAGTTGATATTTGATGCCCTTCTTTCCAACCACAACGCCACCAGTTATCTTTGGATGTCTTACCGTCCCTATCCACATCCTACCAAACAAACAAACAACATTCCTTACAACCATTTCTCCCCTCTTCTGCCTCCACACCAGACAATATGCTTTGTCTACTAACTGTAGTGAGATAATTTAGATTAATCGTCCCTTCCCAAACAAATATCCCTCCGAACCATTCCTCCCCTCTTCTGCCTCCACTCCAGATAATATGCTTTGGTTACTAACTGTGGTGAGATAATATAGATTAACCGTCCCTTCCCAAACAAACAAACAAATATCCCTCCGAACCATTCCTCCCCTCTTTTGCCTCCACTCCAGATAATATGCTTTGGTTACTAACTGTGGTGAGATAATATAGATTAACCGTCCCTTCCCAAACAAACAAACAAATATCCCTCCGAACCATTCCTCCCCTCTTCTGCCTCCACTCCAGATAATATGCTTTGGTTACTAACTGTGGTGAGATAATATAGATTAACCGTCCCTTCCCAAACAAACAAACAAATATCCCTCCCAACCATTCCTCCCCTCTTCTGCCTCCACTCCAGATAATATGCTTTGGTTACTAACTGTAGTGAGATAATATAGATTAACCGTCCCTTCCCAAACAAACAAACAAATATCCCTCCCAACCATTCCTCCCCTCTTCTGCCTCCACTCCAGATAATATGCTTTGGTTACTAACTGTAGTGAGATAATATAGATTAACCGTCCCTTCCCAAACAAACAAATATCCCTCCCAACCATTCCTCCCCTCTTCTGCCTCCACTCCAGATAATATGCTTTGGTTACTAACTGTGGTGAGATAATATAGATTAACCGTCCCTTCCCAAACAAACAAACAAATATCCCTCCCAACCATTCCTCCCCTCTTCTGCCTCCACTCCAGATAATATGCTTTGGTTACTAACTGTGGTGAGATAATATAGATTAACCGTCCCTTCCCAAACAAACAAACAAATATCCCTCCGAACCATTCCTCCCCTCTTCTGCCTCCACTCCAGATAATATGCTTTGGTTACTAACTGTGGTGAGATAATATAGATTAACCGTCCCTTCCCAAACAAACAAACAAATATCCCTCCCAACCATTCCTCCCCTCTTCTGCCTCCACTCCAGATAACGGAAGCTCTGAGCAGTCTAACCTGCTGTATGCCCTGGAGACGCAACAAAGTTGCTCCATTTGGAGAACAGCAAAACGCTTTGGTCAGAGAAATTGAAGAGGCTGTAAAAGAACCAGCCGTTGAAGACGATCAAGTCACTGAAGTTGCTTCCAAGATCAGTGCAGAAGTTGCCTCCCCTGAATCGTCTGGAGAAGTTGCTGGGACCAACAAGGATGATCTTGCTGATGACATCAACAGTCTCACCAAGTCTGAAGATGACATTGGTGAGGGTTTATCGCGTGTTTTTCACGACTATACATTAATTCAAGGTTGGTTATTGGATAAATCAACATCAAAGGGTTAGAACACCGACGGCCCCAGGAAAGTTTAGTGGCAATAATTATATTTAAAAGTATATAACATATGCCCCTTCCCCCATACCATAGACTCAATATATGTTACTCATTATTCTATTAAATTTATTAGATTCATATAACATATTTATTTCAGCCGAACTGGCCGTGGAGCTGGCTATCAAGGCCTCGCTGTCTTCTGCACTGGACGATCTGCTGTAGAGAGTACACTTGTGGGTAGGTATTATCTATAACATACACCACGTGGTGTGGTTATCAGGTCAATATCAGAGGTTAACCATTTCGCATAACAAGGCGTGCGATGGTTATATTGTATAACCTTACCTCTTCACATCAAATATGCGTTTGGTCGATGTGTTTTCGGTTTGATTACAAGTTCGGCTTCGCCTCACTTGTATGTGGTATCACACCTCGAAAGAACTTATAACCACGGTGTTTAAGGGTACTTCAAGGTACCTAACACCTTGAAATGTAGACATTGTATCAAAGACCTATATAGGAAAGAATACATAATATTAAATAAATATGAATTTGCCTGTTGTTGACAGCTTCTTTTATACCGTGTAAACCCTCTGTGACATACTTCAGCATCTTCGTAGATCCACGCATAAATAACATTCAACAGCACATCCAAGAATAAACAATAAAAAAACATGAGACCACTTCATTTTCCTCTACACCTTCTAACCATGTGCTTTCGATTATGTTCTGTAGTACAGCTTGTGCGATATAAGATCTACTTAAAATCCGTGCATCACAAGGTGAAATTGACAACGTCCGTGCAGCAACACCATTTTCTTCAAAGAGAGAGAAACATTTGATGGACGGAATAGTGCCTTGAAGAATATGAATAAGAATATCATTTGTCATAATACACAATTACGGTGAAGTTTTCGACAATTTGATTTCAAATTATTTTATTTCAGTTCGATGTAGAATATTTATGTTTTTTTGAAGTTGAAAAAGTTGAAGTTGACAAGTTCGCCATGACATGCTCAATCTGCACGTGAAATTCGCGTATTTTGCAAATGAAATTGAAGCAATATTTATAAGTGGATTGTTATTATGTTTTACCCCATTACAACAACTATCAAATAACTAAATTGTTGGTTAATGTTCTTCTTTTATTAAAATGCAAATTGATAAAACCATGTGGTGTATGTGAATTAATGACCTCGCTGATCGCTCGATGGTTATAACAGATATTCATTCAGTCAGCATTCATTATTTCAACCGTACACAGGGGACGAATATTTAATTTGTTGTATCACCTCGTTAAGAAAAATACCTTGCACTAGAAATGTTAATAAAGTAACGTTATCACTTATCACTTCAGATTCAAGGAGTTCAAAGAATTTAAAATCAGTATTTAACAATTAAATTATCTAAATCAAGGATAAAAGCTCCTGATTGTCATAATCGTCAAATTCGATAAATCCAAATGACTTTATGTTCCAGTTCCACCCAACCCGCCTGCCTGCCTGCCCGTCTACCGACATTCCTGTTTGAGGTCTCATCTCTTCTCTACAAAGCCTTGTTTCTTTTAAAATCCAATAAAAAACAATATGATAATCTTCACGAAAACGGTAAATACTGTTTACCAAAAAATAAAAGTATAATGTTCCTAAAAAAGGTATTGTTTGTTTTGTTTACCAAAAAATATTGTTACAATGTTTATCAAAAAGGTACACTTGTTTTGAGTAGCAAAAAATAATCTTACAATGTTAATAAAAAAAAGGTACGTTTTGTTTTATGTACCAAAAAATAATAGTATAATGTTTACCAAAAAGGTATTGTTATGTTTACCAAAAAACAATAGTATAATTTTTATCAAAAAGATGCACTTGTTTTGTGTACCAAAAATATTAGTATTAATTTTCATCAAAAAGGTACATTTTGTTTTGTGTACCAAAAAATAACAGTATAATGTTTATCAAAATAGATTTTTATGCATCAACAAATAATCATACAATGTTTATCATAAAGGTACGTTTTGTATTGTGAACCAAACAAATAATAGTATCATGTCAATCAAAAAGGTACATTGTTTTGTTCATCAAAAGTAAAGGTATCTTGTTTATCACAAAGATATGTTTTGATTTGTGTACAAAATAAAATGATAGTACAGTGTTTGTTTTGTGTACCATATATAATGGTATAGTGTTTATCCATAAAGGTACATTTAGTTGTATACCAAAAAAAAATAGTATAATGTTTATCAAAAAGGTACGCTTTGTTTTGTGTATCAAATAATAATTCTATATTGTTTATCACAGATATGTTTTGGTCTGTGTATCAGAAAATGTTAGTACACATTTTATCCAAAAGGTAATTTTGTTTTATATCAAAAAATAAAAGTACAATTTTATGAAAAAGGTTTTTTTAGGGTTTATCAGTATCATAATATTGTAACATATAATAAAAATGTTAGTTTAGTTTTGTTTACCAAAACCAATATTATCATGTTCATCCAAAAGGTACTTTTTGTTTTGTGTACCAAAAAATAACATGTTTATCAAAGAGGTATGTTTTGTTTATGCAAAAAATAATATTGTAATGTTTATTGAAAAGGTATGTTTTGTTCTGTTTACCAAAAAATAATAGTGTGTCTATCAAAAAGGCATGTTTTGTTTTCCCAAAAAATTATAAAACAATGTTCATCAAAAAGGTATGTTTTGTTCTATTTACCAAAAAATAATATTGTGTTGATCAAAAAGATATGTATTGTTTATCAAAAATTATAATGTAACGTTCATCAAACGGTATGTTTTGTTTTCCAAAAAAAAATAAAATCATAATGTTCATCAAAAGGTATGTTTTGTTCTGTTTACCAATAAATATATAATACTGTTTGTCAAAGCTGTTTGTTTTGTTTTCCAAAAAATAATAGCATAATGTTTATCAGATGAATATGTTTTGTTACCAAATAGAGCCATTGGCTCTGTAGCTCTAATTGAGTATATAGATAGGCAGAGGATCACAAAATAAGGAGATGCAGGGAGACCAAATTTATAAATTATAACCCTCGCTGACTAGGCAGTCTGTACATGAGGTTTAACTTTATTGTCTTCTTCTGGAAAAGAAGATAAAAATAGATGTTAAGTGCATGACTCCTGGGGCAATCTCACCAAAAATCAATATACTATAACCCTGTCAACTAAGGATTCTCCACTCAAGGTTTCAGCTTTCTAGGCTTTTGATTCTGAAGGAGATGAAAATAGGTTTTAAGGACGTGGCCCCTGTGACCCTTATTCAGGGTCACAGGGCCACCAAAAATATAATTTATAATCCTCACTAGTCAAGGAGTCTGTACACATGGTTTCAGCTTATGGAGAAGAAGTCGAAAATAGGCCCTGTGGCCCTTATCATAAATATACTACTCAAACACAGAAACGAATAGCCAAAAATAGTCTTAATTGAGTGTTGTTCAATGTTGCTGAAACCAATGCCAAAACCATCTTATAGTTGCCCCTGAACCTGTTACTTATTCTTGCAATTGTCGGTTGTACTCAATATCACTTCATATCCTATTACAAATACAACTTGATATTTTAAATCCACTTTTAACAACATCATGAATGATGATTTGAAAACACATTGTCATAAGTCATACATAGAAAAACAACAAAAGACTGCTTTCTTTTCTGTATTTTATTAAGTGTTTTTATTTATGTTCTATATGATAGTGTCACTCACATCTGTACAAAAGGCAGAAGCTAAGGGCTAAGTCATTCAGTGTGATGCTTTCTCCTATCAGTTCTCACTTCTCCACATGTGTTCAGCAATCATGTAAAAATATACTCTCATATTGGCAAGTGTCATCACCAGTTTACTCCATTTATAATTTTTTCCATTGCTTTTATTGTAATCATAATAAACAATAATTTCTGAAATTATCCAAAAATAAGGATGAGTCCGACCAAGATTTAAACAAATCCAAAGTTATGAAAATAAATGTAAAAAAGATGAATTCTTATTTTAGCATATTTTTTTTCTAATGGACACTGAAATGAATGACAAATCTGATAGATTTATAAACCTGCATTTGCAATTTATCCATTTGACATTTGTTTCCACGAGTTATAAAGTAAATAAAGCTCCTCAGAAAGTCGACACAACCAAACGTTCTTTTATAGAATCACAGTATAGGAAAATGAATTTTTGCGATATCATCACACTAAATCACTATAGCATTTATATTTGAAGTATATCTTATGAACCTAAAATATAATGTCATATTCATAAAAGAACTAAATGTGCGAACCAGTCCTGAATAATTTTATATATTTTCACAGGAAAAACCTTACAAATTTAATATGATGGACATTAAAGAGGCAATGCTCCATTATATTTTACCTTAAATAAGGATTGTTAGTAATTCTTGGCTGCCTCATTTTGCTTTAAAGTTTCCAAAATAATCAATTCCTAGTTAAAATATTTCCACTTTTTACTAAAAAGATTTTTTTTAAATTAAATTTTCATAAGTCCTTAAAAATTAATTTAAAAAGCTTCGATGCCATCTCTTACAAGTGTTAAACAATAAATCTTGAAATAAGAGTTCAGCTTGCATTATGGACTAATGAGCATTTACACACCATAAAAGGTGCACAAAGACATAAGTGTTAATTAATCCCTGAAAATATGGAAAGAAGGACCGAGGTCATGGTTAATTATCGTTAATATTTAATTACAATTAATATACCTGAAACCAGGACCTTGTCGCATATAATGAGCTACAGTCTATGAGCAAAAGCCAGAACCTATAAAATATTGCCAAAATGGTAACCATTGGGTACAGTACATTTACTATCAGGAGCAAGCTTAATAACATCTTTCTTTACCAAACCTAAAACGCCAGTTTCAGAACTGTCGGTTTTGTGACTTGCTGCTGACCCTTGAGTTTTCTGTGCTGCTATAGTGCCCCTTAAGACTAGAGAGCTAGCACAGAAAACTCAAGGGTCAGCAGCAAGTCACAAAACTGACAGTTCGGAAACGCGCATTTTAGGCTTTGTGTAGGAAGATGGCGTAATAATGGAACTTTTAAAAAATTATTTTATTGAACATTCTATTTGGTCGTTATCTAACTTAAAATTTCTATTACCTTAGCAGGCTCATTATTCTCAATAGCAACTTCTATTATTAATGAATAAATGTCTGTTGTTTTCCTTTTTAATTCAGCCTACTTTATTCTTTCCTTTTAATTTTTCAGAGACCATGTGTTAGCATATTGACTCTTTCAGAAAGAAATGAAAAAGATTTCAGAAACCTTAAGGATGTTGTAAATATATCTTATTTATCAAAATTAATATAAATAGACTTTTATCAAAATACATGGTGCAAGCATAACATCTGCAAAAATGGTCATGGATATGTGATTGTATTGAAAGTTAGACTATCATCCTAAAGTAACCTTTCCTTGAAAACCAAATAAAAGAACTTCCGAAATGATCAATTAAATAAAATATTTTACAAAACATTATCCAGTAAAATGTTCCTTTTACGACCAAATTATGTGGTTACTCTATGCAAAATACAAGAAGACAAGAATGGCACTGGCTCATTAATTATTTACAAAATGATTCATTCTAAGGCTAGACTGTTTTCAGCTTCTAGTAACTATAAACATGTATAAAGCTTTGACACAAAAGCCTGAAAACAAAATAAACTACAAACTTGGCACATCAAATTACAAGTTACATCACTTGAAAGCATAAGAAAATATTAAGTGTTTATAAAATTTTTGAAAAAGGTTTTTTTATACTGAAACTTTTGTTGATAATTAGATAATGATTGTACTTGGAAGTTGGACTATTTGTCATATTTATGGTGTCTGTGTAAATACCTAAACAAATCAAATATATTCACAAAATTATATCACAGCGCTTTAAACTTCCTTAACATAACAATCTTTAACCTCAAGACTGAAAGAGACTTCAAAATGCTTGTTAGTATGTTAAATAAAAATTAACATTTTGCCTAGAGATCACAAAGAAAATGGATTATCCAGTCCACTTTAGAAAAGATAGATAAAAAACATGTGAAATATTTATACAATTATACATAATAAACTAATGAACTGTTAGTAAAAAACAAAATAAAATCAGAATTTTTCAAAAATATGGAAATAAATTTGCAATTACCAAATATATATAAGTATATATATAAATATGGTTTTAGTAGTGATAAACTCCCTTTTCATACAAAATTGTACATCATAACTACTTACATGCAAAATATTTATTCTAGAAACAGTGGAAGCAAAATGACAAATAGAAAAAAAAGAGAAAATAAAGATAAAATTACTGGCATATTACTCAAATCTCACATCACAGCATTAAGGGAATTTGATTATTTGTTGCAATTCTGTTTGAATGCATCCTATATATATTTTGAGTTTAACAGAAACTTAATCAAGCAGTTAAATGTTAAATTTAGATTAACAAACCATACATCAAAATCTTGTCATCTATTAAACCATATTACAATTGTTATATTCACCCTATTTACAAATATTTACACAGCCTTTAACTTGTATTTGTTAAATAGAAAACTTTCCCTCAGGTTTGTGCACCAAATTAAGAGTTCTATAGAATTCGACCTTGCTTTAAACATAATGTACACTAGTTTTGTAGCTAGACTATGTCATCATACAAATAAATTGGTTTTAAGAGATCAATATATTCTTTATGCAAAATTTGAGAATTTCCTGGTAGCTACAGAAAAAAATACTATAGACAATTACTCCCAAATGTGAATATTATTATGTTTGGGTTGAATCTATGTACAACGTTAATATTTCATCATCTGTACAGTTTGCATTGTAGGGTGTCGGAGAAAAGAAAACTAACAAATGTTACTTTACAGTCTTAAAGGGGCAGTAGCACATTTTTTTATAATGTTATATTTCAAATTTTTCACTGATAATTGTACTTTAATGCTAAATGTATTATTTTGATAGTGTCAAAAATCTCATAACACAAATCAATCATCCTTAGTGTCATAAAATCCATTGGCGGCCATTTAATTCAGTTTGTGTTAGAAAAAGGAATTGCATGGCTAAATTTTACAGTAAATATTTGAATTATTACTGCTTCATTAAGTTAAAATACATTGTCTTTCAATCGGAACCATTAATTTTAATTTTCCTGACATCACCTTATATTCCCCCTAAAAACGTGCTACTGCCCCTTTAAGATTTAGAGCAAAAAATAAACTGTACATCAAGACTAACTTAGTGCTTGATATCTTGTACAAATAATCGATAGCAACCCAAATAACACTGTTGTTGGGATGGCCCTAAAGGTTTAAAAATAAGCACTCTTTGAATGGTGAGAATAACCGTGGCTGTTCTGTCATCATGAATATAATAAGCACTTTTAGGCATGCAAACAAAAATTCGATATTTTGAAGATAGACATTTTTTTACAATCTCGAAAAAAGCGTTCCAAATGACCATTTGATATATGGACAACTTTCAAAAGCATAATTATAGATATTTGAATTTGCCTAGTGTTTCCCCATGGCGTATTTAGCAGGGCGCAGCGCCCTGCCCTTTTCAGAGTGCGCCCTGCCTTTTTCTGTTCCGCCCTGCCTTTTTTCAAAGATGTCATGCTAGCTAAAATATTTTAATTTACCTTTTCCAGATACAGTAAGATCAAGGCATTGTTTCAACAGGACACACAGTCTGCTGGCCACATGTTTAGCTAGTTACAGGAACAATAGGGGGATTACTGACCGAGTGTTGGGTGGTGGATTAAGCTTAATGATCTCAGTATGAGTTAATTACAGATCTTTGAAATCCTGTGTTCTTTTATATCAGGTAGAACATCACATGTATTCATAAGTACAAAACAATAATCAAATTACAAGTATAATTCAGTGTTTGCCAGTGAAGTGCTTATGTATAAAATGAGTTCAAATTTGCAGATGTTTATATTTTATGCTTTACAATTTTTATTTGAAAATCTAACATGTATGTATGTGCCCTTTTCCGAGAAGTTATGCTCTTTTGAAAAGGTATTTACCCTGCCCTTTTTTCACCCTTGGGGAAACACTATTGCCTTCAGAGGAATAAATAGAAATCAGTCATTCATAAAATTGAACCATTTAAAAAAGGCTTGTCATATAGATATATCAATACAAACATTACAAAATTCTGATATGAAACATTATGGTAGCACTTATAATTCTAACTGTTCCCTCCTTGCGATGATTTTATAAATGAAATATTATGTGACATGTTCGATGAAATGTAATTGTTTAAATAACAAGCTAAATTTACACTCCATCACCAAATGTTAATGAAAGAAATAACGGAATAAGTACACAATCAATTTGGAAATACTGAACATATCAAATAAAGAACTTACACAAACCCCAAATCTCAACCTTGTATATAAAATACATGTACACAGAAAGCTTGATAATACTGTAAAGCTGGTACGATTTAAGAATGTTTCTCTTGTTTTATTTAATTAGATTGCCAGGCTACACAAGAGCTAATCAAGAACTTGGTCCATGTTTGATTAGTAGTATCAGAGGTTAAGCTGGCTTTGTGCACGCACGCCCACTGGGCAAAAAAGCTGGTCATTATGAAATTGCCATTTATGTGTATGCGAATATTTCTAATATGATTTGGTGCAGGAATAGAATGTTCCAAACTATATTATTATCTGGAACCAAAATATTGATGAAATTGATGTGATAAAATTATCAATTCCAACAATAGATTATCATCAGCAAAGTTTTTAGTGGTTTGCAATATGGATTTGAACTATACTCTGTGAGATAGTGATTTGCTTTTCTGTAGAGCTTTGAAAACCTCAATGTTTTCTCATTTAATAGTTACTCTCAGTTTTTGGTGATTTCTGTTCTTTCTTGGCCTTACACTGATAAAGCTGGCTGGAACAAGATTTCAACTGATGTGTTGACAAGCTCAAGAAAGTTTTGAAAACATTGTCCTAACTCATAAAGGGATTAAAGGTAAATTTATCAACTTCAAGAATTCACATTTGTCCTTGATGAGTTGTCCAAACTAATCGGACAAATGTTCCGTTGTAGATCTGTCTTGTCTGAAGGTGGGTCAAAGGTCAACTGGGTCGGTCGTCGTCTCCATGGTGATATATAAACATATGTACACATCTACACACATACTCATTGGAAATTGTCTCCTTGATTGAGCAACTAATTACACCAGGTATTGTTGTATTCATCGAGAGAAACTCGGCTCCTAATCACAAAACAGGATAGCTCTTCACATAACATCTGCACCATTTGAAGATTTTCTGTACAATAAGTGATAAAATCTGTTGCAATGGATATTGTCAATCACTGTCGTCGTGGACATAAGCCAATGGAAAGTAACCAACCTGAAATAAAGAGAAAAGTAATCAATATATTAAAGCGTAATGTTCTAATGTGGCAAACTATAAAATCGATGGTCACTTGGAATGTATACACAAGTACATTTTGGTACACTAGAAGAAACAAAATTGTATCTTGAATTCAAACATAAATTCAAATTCAATAACTTGTTGATAATTGTTGTCATTGGAAACAACCATCTGGCAGAAAACCCATGTGAAAAAAACAATTCTGATAAGAGGGAAAGTGTTTTTGTGCAATTTGATTTCTGAAGTGACTTAGTATCAAACTATTGAGTAATAAGAAGACATTAATTATTAACATCCCCTGCCAAATTAGTTTTCAGTGTAGCTCCCAACATTTTCTTAAATCAGTCCAAACTCACTGAACAAGAACCATAAATCAGAACAAGATGTGTTTGTGAAACACAAATGCCCCCGGATGCATCCTGCTCGCTGTGTCAAGGTCAAGGTCACAGGGTCAAATGTCATGGTGTCATCTGAAAGGTCTCATCACAAGGGATCCATATGTCAAGTATCAAAGAGCTAGCTCTGACCAATCAAAAGTTATGACCAAGGTTAAAGTTTTTGTGGACAAACGGACAGACGGACGGACGGACGGAAAAGGTCAAATATTATGGTGTCATCTGAAAGGTCTCATCACAAGGGATACACATGTGGACAAACGGACAGACAGACAGACAGACAGACGGACAGACAGACAGACAGACGGACGGACAGACGGACAGGTGAAAAACAATATACCCCCGGAATCTCCGATTCGGGGGCATAAAAATATAATTACATGCTTCTGATTTTCAAAACCAAGATTCTAAAACCCAGAAGTCACACAGCAAATTTCGTTATCCTATCTTCCATAGTTTCAGAAAAAACCTGTTCCCTTTAACTCAGGACAAACAGACCCCGAGACAGATGGACTGACACACAGAACCCAAACCTATATCCCCTCCAACTCTGTAGGAAGATGATAACAACAAAGTAGATGTCGTACCTTCTGAGTGCGGAGGTTCTGTCCCTTCCACCACCCCTTATCACTGCCGTTCTTGCTGATGATTGCGATCCTGTCACTCTGTTTCAAGCTCACTTGGGTCGTCGACGTCGCCGCGTAGTCGTACACCGCCACAGCGTAGCCCAGGATCCTGTGACCTACAAACAATTTGTAAATATGCACTTCACTTGAATATCATATGGGTGAGGAGGAAGAGGAAATTCTATGGATTCACAACTGTTTACTTGACAATAAAAAAGTTGTTCATCCCTAGAATTTCTTTTGTTTTCCTTATTCCAAAAACTTCATCATATGGATGGAAGATCAGGGTTATGGGAAATGATGAATATGAGTGGATAGTCTTTCACAATGTCAAGCATCAACATTCCAATGATGACTTGATGTGACGTGGTCTACATATTCATGAAGACGAATATCCACACCCTTTTCTCTCAATTGTGGAGGATATTTTATGACTGTCTAAGAGATTTTATGGTTAGACAAGAGTGCCTAAACATAGTACTAGTATTTATCAGAAACATACCATGTCTTGGACACGAATATGATATTCTGTAAATATTGGATGTTGCAAAAACACCATATCAGAGGTGAACTTTGACATCAAAACATTGTTAATCACAGGACATCACAATCAAAAAGCGATACTTTGCCATTAGCAACATTGAAATAATATGACTTCCTGGTAGGGCAGCAGAATTCTGTTGTTACCTTGATCTGATGCGACGTTTTTGACTGGAATTCTGAGAGTGGTGTGCACATCTGGGAAGCTGTCCATCAGGGTGTTGGCTTGGTAATGTGCAACCAGGCGCTGTCGGAAGATATACATAGAGGTAAGTTTGGGCCTCAACAGCTCTATATGACATTGCCATTATAAATGCAAACCTCATATTGATTCTGATTATGAAATAGGAACAACATCCACAAGAATAGTCTTAAGAGAGATGGAAGCTATTGGAAAAATAAAAACAATGATTTATGAAGTGAGTCTTAATGCCTCATACCCTTCAGCCTGAAATGTTTTGTTGTTAATTTTTTTTTAAAAGCTAGAAGAACTGGACTCACAGGGACTGAATCAAAGTAGCGACCGTCAGCCAGGAAGAACTTGTTCTCTGCGTTCTGGTTGACCTTGATGTGTCGTACTGCATTCGCATATCTGTCAGAGTGGAAAAGTTGATTTTGTAATTTAAGTAATAAAATATCTAATAGGATGCTTTTCACTTCATAAGTAAAATTACAATATTTTGTTATAAGAATAGAAGAGAACAGAAATCTTTCAGGGATATTGAGCGGGGGAAAAGGAGAATATATTCTACTTATAAATGAATCTTAAATAAAAACAAAACTACTGCTTTCAATAACTGTTCACTAGTATAGCATTTTTGCATGTTCACATTTCAAAAGGAGGTCAAGGCAACGACTCAAAAAAAATTGATAAAAAATTGACTTCAAATAAAGGAATACGACAGATGTAACAAGATAGGAACAAAAGAGTAGTGATAGGACAACTCAGATGAAATAATAAGGGCATAATTATGTTGTGTGTACAATTTAAAAATGTGTCTTCTGATATTTCCAATATTTCCATCCTAGTTGATTAAAGTTACAAATATCAGAGGCTTGAGCAGGAGTAAAAGCAATATCTCCTGTGAACAATAGTTTTAAACGATAAAGTCATCTTAAAGACGATCTGTTAGTGAACACTTATGCCTCCGATGCCAAGGTCATGAGGTCAAAAGTTATGACCTCATATGAAAGGTCTTATCATGATAGATGCACATGTGATATATGAAAGGTCTACCCCCCAGCAACCAAAAGTTTTGAGCAAAAGTTTTTTTGTGACAAACTAACAGACAGGGCAAAAAAAGAAATACTCTTGGAATCTCCTATTCAGGGCATATAAATAGGGCTAGGAGAACCCAGATGGAATGATTAGGCCAAAATTACGTTGTGTGCATGGACAAAGTCCACAATAGCAGATACATACACTCAACTAAGTCGAGTACTCACTTAATACTGAGAGAGTAGGCCCCGAGCCGGACCCTGTTGGTGGACTTGCGGATGAGGAACGTTCCATCTGGACACTGGGCAAGCATCACCTGGGCCTCCTCTCGATCCATCTCGTCCACATACCTGCACACGGACACCGGTCACTTACATGGTCACTACACTATCACGTATACAGGGGCTACTTCACCAGCAAAGTCATTATGAACAGACAGTTGGCCTGTTACATTCCCATCAAGTAAGTGTTCAAAGGACAGTTGAATAACAATATGAAAACTGTCAAGGAGATATTGTCAATATTATGAAAGGTTTGTAAATAGACTGTTTTTATACTATGCATTTATTGTTTATACTGTAAGATACGATATGCTCTTGAAATATTTCAATGGTGATTCATGATATGGAGAAATCGTAGAATTGTTTAGCATTGGATTTTGAAAGTTTCTTTAATCCCAAAATTTGTTGTGTTATTCATGGAAACACAATACCTGAAATAATCACCCTTTCAAGAAGAGTCATATACATTTAAGACTTGAAAAAGAGATTTTTAAAACCTTAACCAATATGCACTGAATGCAATATAAGATAATTCAAAGAAATTAAAATGACAAAATGGAGTTACTACTGATGGGGTTAATGAAAGAACTGATCACAGCTAAGCAGAGAATGAGACCACCAAATGAAAGATGATTGTTATCTTCATATCTTAATTTCCTTCATGCAAAACAGAATAAGTAAAAATCATGCTTACACCTAAGAACCAATTATCAAAACAATATCTAAAGTATGAAACTTATTAATCATCTATTACTACTAACTGTGAGGGAGGTTTGTTGAAATCTTTATATGTGAAGGCAGATGATTAAGGTGCTTTGTTAATTACCATCAACTAATTATTTATTATTTTTAGTAAGAAAGTTCGGAAATTTAGTTCCAAAATCAGAATACCTAGTTTGTTAAACACTTTAAATAAGTTATTCAATAAAATTTGAACTACTTTTCTTAATATCACATATTGCCACAAATTTGGAATGTCAATCAAGATGATAAAATCTCCTTAATAATTATTACATCATAATCTATGAACAACCATTTCAGTCTATTCATTTTTTAAACAATCACATCTTTCATTTCTTTTCAATTCATTAGCTATTACCACCTACCATGGGCTATCTTTAAGTTCGTTAATGTTTATATAGGAATGTTGACCATTGCTTGTAGCGGCGGGCGGCACTTCTGCGAAAGTTGGTTTCGATTTGTTGTCCACTTCAACTATTAGGTACGAGGGTTTACGCTGAAAACAGTTATCAAAGCAGTGGAAACAAGAGAAAAACCACTACACAACTGTGTGATTTCTGTTCCTATAAGTTCAAAATTCACAATTCCTTTTGACTTTACACCTCAATATTTCACACAAAATCAGATATTATATTTCTTGAGCTGTACAAAAATCAGGATTCAGCCTTTGAGATAGTTTTAAAATAATGTGAAAGAAATCAGATTTGACTGTGGCAGGGTTGCTTGCCTCAACCAGCCCTGTCATAAGAATGGAAGATTTCTCAATGTCTGATGTCAAAAATGGGGATTGCCCTGCCATTAATAAATATAGCTAATTCTTGTTGACTTGTTTCTGATTACAAAAATTTGATGCCAATTTCAAACTTGAAGGTAACAGAAAGCGCACTAAAGTGAAAGTTGAACCACAATCTAAAAGGTCAAATAAAGTGGGGACATTCACATTCCCAAAACACGACACAGCTTGGGATCATGAAAAGAATAAACAATATCCATGTAAAATCTACCTTGGTTAATCTAAGTGCATTCCTCAAGTAAGCAACAAACACAAATCAACAATTCGTACATCTTCAAGAAGAAATCTGTTCAAAACCAAATCTTTTCAAAAATTATTCACTGTCCTTAATTCTTAAATCAATTTAACAACACTATTTCAAAAGATGTATTTTTGAAAACCTTTTTCTTGAAATTGAACAGAATTGTTGATCTATAAAGCAGATGGATAAAACAGAAACTGCGGCTGACAGGAAGTGGACCTCGTACCACGGACACACATAGATGGGTCGTTGAGTGGGGCCGTTGGTTTCCACAGCGACAGTTCCAGGTTGCGTTTCCACTTGCCTTTGTACGGGGTTCTCATAGGGGGTTAACTGACACAGGAGATACGTCAATCAAGTGTACTTAATGTATTAAACCTTCACCCTCCAATTTACAACCGTTATATCTACATACTCTATAGCAGTTTACCCATGAAAATCAATCTAAGAAACTAGCACTATTGGCTATGTACCTCCTCAGGCTGCTTCAAACATAATATACAATTTGTCAGAAGTATTTAAAATTATATTTCTCATCGCTAAGATCACAAGGTTTCACCCTTCAGGTTTCAGTGAAGAAGATAAAAATAGAGCCATTGGCTCTGTAGCTCATCAGGCTTCATTATCAATTATGCTTAATATATATATTAGGGGCAACAGGGCCACCAAAGCTACAATTTTTAATCCTCACTAGCCAAGGAGTATGTACACAAAGTTTTAGGTTTCTAGGCCTTATGGTTCTGGAGAAGAAGATGAAAATAGGTTTAAGGGTGTGGCCCCTGTGGCCCTTATTAGGGGTCACAGGGCCACCAAAGCTACAATTTTTAATCCTCACTAGCCAAGGAGTATGTACACAAAGTTTTAGGTTTCTAGGCCTCATGGTTCTGGAGAAGAAGATGAAAATAGGTTTTTAGGGCGTGGCCCCTGTGGCCCTTATTAGGGGTCACAGGGCCACCAAAGCTACAATTTTTAATCCTCACTAGCCAAGGAGTATGTACACAAAGTTTTAGGTTTCTAGGCCTCATGGTTCTGGAGAAGAAGATGAAAAAAGCTTTTAAGGGTGTGGCCCCTGTGGCCCTTATTAGGGGTCACAGGGCCACCAAAGCTACAATTTTTAATCCTCACTAGCCAAGGAGTATGTACACAAAGTTTTAGGTTTCTAGGCCTCATGGTTCTGGAGAAGAAGATGAAAATAGGTTTTTAGGGCATGGCCCCTGTGGCCCTTATTAGGGGTCACAGGGCCACCAAAGCTACAATTTTTAATCCTCACTAGCCAAGGAGTATGTACACAAAGTTTTAGGTTTCTAGGCCTCATGGTTCTGGAGAAGAAGATGAAAATAGGTTTTAAGGGTGTGGCCCCTGTGGCCCTTATTAGGGGTCACAGGGCCACCAAAGCTACAATTTTTAATCCTCACTAGCCAAGGAGTATGTACACAAAGTTTTAGGTTTCTAGGCCTCATGGTTCTGGAGAAGAAGATGAAAATAGGTTTTAAGGGTGTGGCCCCTGTGGCCCTTATTAGGGGTCACAGGGCCACCAAAGCTACAATTTTTAATCCTCACTAGCCAAGGAGTATGTACACAAAGTTTTAGGTTTCTAGGCCTCATGGTTCTGGAGAAGAAGATGAAAATAGGTTTTTAGGGCGTGGCCCCTGTGGCCCTTATTAGGGGTCACAGGGCCACCAAAGCTACAATTTTTAATCCTCACTAGCCAAGGAGTATGTACACAAAGTTTTAGGTTTCTAGGCCTCATGGTTCTGGAGAAGAAGATGAAAAAAGCTTTTAAGGGTGTGGCCCCTGTGGCCCTTATTAGGGGTCACAGGGCCACCAAAGCTACAATTTTTAATCCTCACTAGCCAAGGAGTATGTACACAAAGTTTTAGGTTTCTAGGCCTCATGGTTCTGGAGAAGAAGATGAAAATAGGTTTTTAGGGCGTGGCCCCTGTGGCCCTTATTAGGGGTCACAGGGCCACCAAAGCTACAATTTTTAATCCTCACTAGCCAAGGAGTATGTACACAAAGTTTTAGGTTTCTAGGCCTCATGGTTCTGGAGAAGAAGATGAAAATAGGTTTTAAGGGTGTGGCCCCTGTGGCCCTTATTAGGGGTCACAGGGCCACCAAAGCTACAATTTTTAATCCTCACTAGCCAAGGAGTATGTACACAAAGTTTTAGGTTTCTAGGCCTCATGGTTCTGGAGAAGAAGATGAAAATAGGTTTTAAGGGTGTGGCCCCTGTGGCCCTTATTAGGGGTCACAGGGCCACCAAAGCTACAATTTTTAATCCTCACTAGCCAAGGAGTATGTACACAAAGTTTTAGGTTTCTAGGCCTCATGGTTCTGGAGAAGAAGATGAAAATAGGTTTTAAGGGTGTGGCCCCTGTGGCCCTTATTAGGGGTCACAGGGCCACCAAAGCTACAATTTTTAATCCTCACTAGCCAAGGAGTATGTACACAAAGTTTTAGGTTTCTAGGCCTTATGATTCTGGAGAAGAAGTCGAAATTTCACAAAGTTTACGGACGGATGGACGGATGGACGGACGGATGGACGGACGGACGGACGGACGGACGCCGGACACCATGCCATGCCATAAGCCCATCGGGCCTTACAGGCCAGATGAGCTAAAAATAGGTGAATTGTGTGTGACCCCTTTGAGCCTTATTTGGGGTGAAAGGGTCAGCAAATCTATATATCATATTCCCAAACAGGTAAAGAGTCTGTACACAAACATTTAGATTTCTATGCCTTCTGCTTCTGGAGTAGCAGTTAAACCAAACGTTTTATGGATGAAGGGACATATGGGCCAGTGTACACCATGCCATAAGTCTATCAATCCTCAAAAACTTAAGACTCACATTAATCCTTAAATTTTTAATCTAACAGGATCAAAAGTTTTTGCATCAAATGATAATATTCTTGATATACATTGTGAGAATTACAATGGTCAAATCTCTAGATGACATAGTTAAAACCTCAATTATAGATCTTTTTTTTTTTTTTTTTTTGCTTGTCTCTAAGAATGTGAAGCAGTATTAGATAAGAAGACCCAAACCAATGGACAAGAAAAGACAACTCACGGACAGCCTTGTTATTGTTACACAGTTGGCGGGGAAGTAACCCTCCTGATCGTTGACTCGTCCCTGAAACATTCAACAAATCAACTGATTCTTATCTTAATGTTCCTCCTGATCTGTGAAGACAAAGGATTTTACAGGATTTGTCTAGAACAATTAATATATTTATATATGCTTCAGATATAGCCTTTTTACTTTATTTCTTTACAGAATACAGATCTGAAAAAATCAAATATCATATGAATCAGAATTGTATGATTTTATATAAACAATTAAGTACCAAGAGAATGATCTATTTTTTTATATATAATCTATTGTAAAATATTGCCTACAATTTTGGCTTCCTCTTTAAATAACTATGAAATAAATATGTGACAATAATGGTTCAGGGAAGTGCAGTAGAAATTAATATGATTTGACCATCTTATTGGTAATTTGTAAGGACATTAAAACATAACTTAGATTATAAAAACATTTGGATCTGTAACATGTTAAACATCAATTCGGGGTTTATCCTCCTAAACAAGTAGACTTGAATTAACTAGAAGTTGTTTATTTATGTTTATTCATACTTAGTAAACACACTTACCAGCCACCAGCTTTGGTCTGATTGGTTGATGACATCGATCATGTCTCCCTTTCTGAACTTGAGTGCTCGATGACCATTGGGGGGCGGCTCTCCGTTATACGTAATGTTCGCCCTCGCCTTCTGGGCTGTTAATCAACAGAAATACCAATTAAGGTGAGGATATTCTAATGTTCCTATTGATTATTGAGCTGTTATTCATTGAATTTGGATTAGGTATCTATATGGGAACTTGTGAGAATTTATTTTTTTCTAAAGAAATAGTTTTTGCTGAATATCTTTTTGAGTTATTTTTTCAAAATGAATTTTACTGATTATCATAGGCAAAAAATGGTGCATGAAAATTTGACCAAAATGTCTTGAGGTAAATAACGCCACAGTAACATTACTCTACAATTTCAAGAGACAGAATTAAATAGCAGCATTTTTAATAATGATACTTTGATAATTAGCAACATTTATGCAAACAGACAAACAACAGATATACATCACAACCTCATCAAAACTTGATAGCCAGTACTCGTAAAAGAATATAAAGATTGAGAGAAGAACTTACGAGGAGAAGTGGGCCTGGTGTCCCGAGGATGAGCTACAACAGTATAACAGTGTCACAGTCTCGTGGTGCCTCAAACGTGCTGAGAAAACTAGCTATATAACTTAGCAATTTAGAACATATCATGAAAACCATTTTGGTCCATTGTACTGTATATCACCCTTGTATGTTTTACTTAGGTTCTGAGATAAATAAGTGATTTGGCAATATTTAATCCGTTTTTAGCATTAGGCATTACGAATATGATATTGAAAATGATAAAGGAAGGAATTCCTGAATGACCTGAGGATAATTGTACCAAACAGATTCAAATAGGAAATTGGATGGTTTGGGTTATTTTTTCTTAATTTAATTTCCAAGTTTTTAAGTCTTTTTTTTTTCTACATGTACCGAGGCTACAAGTGTCATTCCAGGAAGAAAGATCGTGGCCTAAAATTATATTGAAACCATCTAACGTAGGATGAAAATAGCAACTGCATTGTTGTATAATGAAGCTACCACTCAGTGAGGCATGTAGGACAGGTCTCTACAGTTGCAAAATTTCAAAGCAATTTTGATGGATTGTCAGAAACGGCAGACATCTTTTATCAATCAATTCAGATTTATTATCATTTCCTTCAAATCTTTCAAGGGTAATATTGAGTAGAATGTATGCATAGTGATTTCATATGGAAAATTTACAATTTTAGCCATGCATTCAAAAGAAAAGAATTCCCTAAATGAATAAATTATTGAAAGATTTTTTGTTTTGTTGAAAATAATTTGATGTTGAACATAAACTTTTCCGAGTACTGATAGATAAAACATAAATTGACAACACGGTTAGACACATATAGAATACAATCATGACAGAGAGTTTAAAATAAAATAACATAGATTATATCATAGGTGACAAAGTTAACTATATAATTGTTCAAAATAAAACATCAAACAAGAGAACAACAAACTACCTGGTACCACAGTTGAAACTTTTTGATCAAATAAAACCAAATGTAAAACTTACAACAAACTAAAATTGAAATAACATAATACTGCTATAAATATTCAAAACAAATAATTTACCAAGTTATTGGTTAAAAGATATCAAATCTATATAAATATATATATGGATAGAAAAGGAATTTCAATATAAAACGTTAAAGAGAAATGGTAAAGATAGCACCCCTGCAGAACCCCAGCATATTGAATATTTCACAGATGTGTACGCGTTATGAGACACTGACAGACTTAGAGGACAACATTTGATATTAAGATGGACTTTATAAACAATAAACAATAGACAACAAATTAACAATTGTAAAAACTTACCTCTGATTTCTGGTTTCTTGCCTATACATTCTTTGTGAACTGGCTTTTTTGTGTCTGTGAAGAAATCATTAAATTTTACTTTTGAATTTACCATTCATCCCTTGTCAAAATTTAAAAGCACCCTCCAATTTAAAAGATTGAGATGTGATGCTGTGAAATTGTTAGAAAATGTGATTGAATTTTCTTGATATTCTGTGAGGTAAGTTAAATTGTTATAGTACTTATTTTTCTCAAAATATCTAGTGCCCTAAAACTTAAACTATGGGATAAACTCTCTGATGTTGAATCAATGCTTATAGCACTTTCAATGATACTTTGTATCAAACATACAAAAAAAGTTTGAACACAGATAATTATAAAGAGCTTACCTTGGCAAATATAGCCTTGAAAGAAAACCCCTCTGAAAGAATAAAAACATAGTTAACATCAGGAATCTGAAAGATTAAACCTAACAAAAATCATGTTTTCAATAAGTTTAATTGAAAGAAGAATCACATATGGACTTCAAACACCACTACTGTCGGCCTGTAGGCACACTTGACAATTCTCTTGTCAGCAGTCATGCTCAAGTATGTTTAATATTTGTGATAAAGAGTTGACTTGTTCTGCATCAAAGCCAAAACAAGGAAAAGAAACAAACATTTTCTACATTTTGAACTTATTTATCAAGGATCAAGCCTCATAATTACTTCAGAATTTGAGTCAAGTCCGATAACCTTTCAAGGATCAAGTCTCATAACCGCCTCAAGGATCAAGTCTCATAACCCCCTCAAGGATCAAGTGTCATAACCCCTTCAGAATTTGAGTGAAGTCTGATAACCTTTCAAGGATCAAGTCTCATAACCGCCTCAAGGATCAAGTCTCATAACCCCCTCAAGGATCAAGTCTCATAACCCCTTCAGAATTTGAGTGAAGTCCGATAACCTTTCAAGGATCAAGTCTCATAACCGCCTCAAGGATCAAGTCTCATAACCCCCTCAAGGATCAAGTCTCATAACCGCCTCAAGGATCAAGTCTCATAACCCCCTCAAGGATCAAGTGTCATAACCCCTTCAGAATTTGAGTGAAGTCTGATAACCTTTCAAGGATCAAGTCTCATAACCGCCTCAAGGATCAAGTCTCATAACCGCCTCAAGGATCAAGTCTCATAACCGCCTCAAGGATCAAGTGTTATAATCCTCTAAAGGATTAAACCAAAAATCCCCTTCCAGAATATAGACATTGTAATATACTTTGACATGACCTACCGTAGGAGTTTGCCACAAACATCACATTCCTGTGGAGTCTCGAAGGTCTGCATCACATAGTTGGGGCCGGCCGACGGCTGTGTGTTTTCTCTGGGGGAGCGAGGAATAGTTGATTATGAACAATTATTGACATTATGCTTGACACAACATGCTGATCTCAAAAAACAGTTTGATACTACAAGAAGCTATTAATAATATTTGAGTTAAGGTTGTCCCATTTATCATTTACAATTTAGATTTAAATTCTTAGTATTCATATGCATTTAAATATATATATAAACTCACAGGGCCATCTGTATGGCCTCTATCCACTTCATGCGCGCGTCCTCCGTCTTAGCAAAGAAAGTGAAAGCCATCTTCTGACTCTTTTGAACCATGATGAATGGACAGTTCCACTGTGGGAATAAACAACAGCTTTGATCCAAGTTGATGCAATGGAATAGCGAAGTCAAGCAATTAACATTGCAGCTTCATTAAAACAATATTGTTGAAGAGGAATGGGATTTCAAATCAGAATTTCAATTCAAATCTTGAATTCTACCTTTTCATTCTTTTTGTCTGAGGGGACTGGACTGTCATCAACCTTGTACTCGCCCAGAACAATGGCGTCCTTGAAACTGTAGGTTTCTCCCTGCAAGAAACAACACCATACAACCAACACATCCACAATCAGGGCTCGATCTCATACCTTACAGCCCTGCAATCTGTATATTCACCAATTGCCATACTTAAAACTTCAATATGAAAATCAAATACCTTATGTACATTAATAATCTTTAGCATAAAAAGGTTAAATTTTTATTCTTGTTATTGCATGAACAGGTAATGCCTATGTTTTGACGTCCACAAAATGGATTTGATAACAACCAAAGCTTTCTTTCTTTACTGATATCTCCATTTCCATAAGCACTTGTCTAATACCAGGATAAAGCAGATTTGATCATGCCTGTAGGGGAGACCCTATACACCAACCAAGGACCCATACCCAGGGGAATCACTTGTAAAGCATCTTGAGTTGGGGTCAAGGGTTGCAATGTTGCAATTGTTGCAACAGAAAAGTGGTCAATTTTCATAACTTTATTTCCTGCAGAAATATGAAGATTTGAAGAAATATGACGACAAGCAGGTCTTGTCACAGTCTTAAGTGGTAACATGAGAAATAGTCTTGCAATCAGTGACATTTCCATCTGAATATTCTACCTGGTCCAGCTGAGCTGACTTGAGTTCCTTCAACTGTGTTCTCTGACACAACACAATTCAGTTGAAACACTCTTGGTAGTAAGAAATAAGGGTGTTGTAAATTTCATAACTAAGGGATTACCGGTACTCTAAAAGCTAGAAAGAAGACCCCTTTGGATAGAATTACTACACTTACAGCTGTGGAGAGAATGGCTAGTTAAGCTATCCTGGAAATATTGATGGTCCCAGAAGTCATGATACAAAAGTGGAAATTCTTTAATTTTGATTCTATTGAAAAGGACATGGTCAAAACAAATTGCCAAGAGCATAATTCTGATTCAACAAAACATACAGGGTATATCCTCTATAATACTGCAATCACAAAATAGTCTTATTGTAATTCAGTAAAACAGACTGCCCCCTTCATTGTAATTAGGTTAACTAGACTTCCCCCTTCAAACTGCCCTCCTTCATTGTAATTCAGTTAACTAGACTGCCAACTTCATTGTAATTCATTAAAGTAGATTGTTCCCTTCATTGTAATTCAGTTAACTAGATTTCTCCCTTCTAACTGCCCTCCTTCATTGTAATTCATTAAACTAGACTGCCCCCTTCATTGTAATTCATTAAACTAGACTGCCCCCTTCATTGTAATTCATTAAACTAGACTGCCCCCTTCATTGTAATTCATTAAACTAGACTGCCCCCTTCATTGTAATTCATGAAACTAGACTGCCCCCTTCATTGTAATTCATTAAACTAGACTGCCCCCTTCATTGTAATTCATGAAACTAGACTGCCCCTTTCATTGTAATTCATTAAACTAGACTGCCCCCTTCATTGTAATTCATTAAACTAGACTGCCCCTGTATCAGCCTCAAATAACTCTAGGCAAAAGATGACTCTAGAGTTATTTCAGGCTGGCCTCAGATAACTCTAGAGTCATCTGAGCCTAGCCCGAAATAACTCTAGAGTGCTCTGGGCCTAGTATCAAATAACTCTAGAGTCATATGGGCCCAGGGAAACGCCCAGTCTCAAATGACTCTATCCAGGCTCAAATGACTCTACCTCAAATTCAACATTTTCTAAAAACAATCGATGAAACTAAGATAGAGTCATTTCGGGCTAGCCTCAGATAACTCTAGAGTCATCTGAGCCTAGGCCGAAATAACTCTGGAGCGCTCTGGGCCTAGTCTCAAATAACTCAAATGACTCTATCCAGGCTCAAATGACTCCAAACTTTATCCATGAAACTAAAATAAAGTCATTTCGGGTTAGCCTCAGAAAACTCTAGGAGATGAATCAATTGATGACATAATGTTAAATTTATTAAAGCAATAATTTTTATTTTGCTGACGACTTCAGATATCCTATTTATTTATATGTTTCGTTCAATTTCCCATTTTATTATTGTTGTTTAGAAGGCAGTAGTATGTATCAAAAACACACTTCATTCTCTGCTTATAGATCTGCTTATTATTATTTTGAAACTACACACAGCAGTCTTTCGGTACACTAAGCCATTTTTATCCAGATAAATATTTTCAAAGTCACCACATGACAAGTGGTATTTTGAATGAAACATTATTCAAGACGTCAATTTTAACGCTATATATAAGCCGAATTTGTTAGAGAAAACATATTATCAACATATTCTATTTTTAGCTCATCTGGCCTGTAAGGCCCGATGGGCTTATGGCATGGCATGGTGTCCGGCGTCCGTCCGTCCGTCCATCCGTCCGTCCGTCCGTAAACTTTGTGGAATTTCGACTTCTTCTCCAGAACCATAAGGCCTAGAAAGCTGAAACTTTGTGTACAGACTCCTTGGCTAGAGAGGATTATAAATTGTATCTTTGGTGGCCCTGTGACCCCTTATAAGGGCCACAGGGGCCACACCCTAAAAACCTATTTTCATCTTCTTCTCCAGAACCGTAAGGCCTAGAAAGCTGAAACTTTGTGTACAGACTCCTTGGCTAGTGAGGATTATAAATTGTAGCTTTGGTGGCCCTGTGACCCCTAATAAGGGCCACAGGGGCCACACCCTTAAAACCTATTTTCATCTTCTTCTCCAGAACCATGAGGCCTAGAAACCTAAAACTTTGTGTACATACTCCTTGGCTAGTGAGGATTATAAATTGTAGCTTTGGTGGCCCTGTGACCCCTAATAAGGGCCACAGGGGCCACACCCTAAAAACCTATTTTCATCTTCTCCTCCAGAACCATGAGGCCTAGAAAGCTGAAACTTTGTGTAAAGACTCCTTGACTGGTGAGGATGATGAATTGTAGCTTTGGTGACCCTTTTGCCCCTAATAAAGGCAACAGGAACTTCCTTCAAATATATTTTCATCTTCTTCTCCTGAAGTATAAGGTCTAGAAAACTGAAACTTGTCGCCTATATACTTAATTTTATGATTGGTGACCCTGTGGCCTCTACAAAGGGGGAATCACATTGGCCACACTCTACAGCATAATTGATGATGAAGCCTGATGAGCTACAGAGCCAATGGCTCTATTTTTTTTTAAATGATGAAAATCAACTTATCAATAACTGCACAACATGTATTTTTTTAAATTTAATTGAAAAAAATCTTATTGGCAAACCGATAGACAATAAAGAAAGTTTTTGAGATATAACAAGCTTTGAAAAAAAACTGCATGAAGGCAGACATCTGTTACTTGAGACATCCTCAAACTCCTATCTAAGAACATTTCTAATTGTTATTTCAGTGATATGTATAATTCATCAACTTTCCTTTTATGGAGGATTTCGCGTATATTCCTTGTATACTTGTAGAACACTTGTACTATTTTCACAACACATAATCAAGTAGTATAGAAATAACTATTTTGTCAAAATGACGTATACGCATTTTCTAGTGAGAATAAAATTATTTTTTAAGTCCGAGTTGTTGTCAAAGTACTCGCAATGTCATTCTTCAGAATATTAGTATTATATTTGTGACTGTTCAATTACACTTAAGTTCCCAAAACAGCTTTTCCAATATGTTTTGTTGTTGTTGCTAGAAAGTCCGGAAGAAGAATTATGAAACTTAGAAATATAATGAAAATAAATTGTTATGTAAACAAAAAAAATGTTTAAAGGCATTTTAGAAGTTGGAATGACAATGAGGAATAGATGGATGAGAACTTCTTTATTCATGTAAGTTGACGTTTTTGTTTAGGTGACAACTGCTTGTATCGTTGTCAAGCTCAAGATGTGTCGAAACGTGGTAAGATTACAAATACAAAACAAATACCTTTGATTAATTTTGTTTCGCACATTTATTGTAGGACGCTAGACTCACAAGCCAGTTTTCACTATCCTATCTCCGCTAGCCAAATAGATCTTATAACGACATAATTTGTAAGGCGTTTATGAAAATATGACCAGGTATTGTTTAAGGATGCATAACTTAGTTCAGTTTAGTTTGTAATACAAAATATCAACAAACAGTTCTCTTATTACCACAAGCACCATAATTGGCCGTGATTATTACTCAAATGACTAGGTTTTTCCTTCACTTAACTGGCAAACAATGATGCGACCTACGGGGCTGCGGTCAGACCTAATGAAAAGGTCCTTCTATCTCTAAAGAGGCCTAGGGTTCATTCCACAAGTGTCCCATCTTCCTCTTTCATATCCGATTAGTGTACGCAGAAAATGGCATATTTACTTTACGAAATTATTGAAACCTTTTAGATTGTTGTCAACTTCTAGTTTGAGAAGTCATGCATTGATTACGATACAGATATACAGAATGTATAACAGTCGAAGGTCTGTCATATAACGTTTACTCTTGCAAGTCTGTATTTAACATTCGCTATCGCTCATGTTCAGAAAATTCTTGTTGCGTAAAAGTCGTATATATGAAACACGTCCTTTGATATCTATCCTTCTAAACTCCTCGTCAATGTAGTTTTTTGCACTTACATTGTTAAGTAAATATGGAAAGATGAACATAACTTAAATTATTGAATGGAGACTGCATTTGTCTAAAAAAAATTAAGTCTGATACTGAATTAGCATACATGTAGATGTATTCAACCGATTATTCGGTAAAATAATTGGCTAAAACGTGGAACATAAAATAATTTAATAATTAAACAGGTAGCCTGACAGTATGGGAAACTGCCATTCAGATACTTAAATAGATCTACAAATTAAATGACTGCAATGTAGGTATGTTAATCATTCGATTAACAAATATACATAATATTATGAAGAAAAAACCCGATTTTACCACTTTCGAAATTTGTAATGAAGTGAAATGGTGTACATATAGTGAGCCTTTTTAAAGACCATGTTCCTTTTCACAACACTTTGAAATTTTTAACAAACGTGTCATGGTGGTTACAGCAAAGAAAAGAGACATAAAAATTTGATGTAGGAGATACTATGTCCTACGTAGGAGATACTATGTCCTACGTAGGAGATACTATGTCCTACGAAGGAGATACTAAGTCCTACGTAGGAGAAACTATGTCCTACGTAGGAGATACTATGTCCTACGAAGGAGATACTATGTCCTATGTAGGAGATACTATCTCATTCGTAGGAGATACTATGTCCTACGTAGGAGATAGTAAGTATTAGATATTAAGTCATACGTAGGAGACACTATGTCCTACGTAGGAGAAACTATCTCCTACGTAGGAGATACTATTTCCTATGTAGGAGATACTATATCATACGTAGGAGATAATATGTCCTACGTAGGAGATAGGAAGTATAAGATACTAAGTCATACGTAGGAGATACTATCTCCTACGTATGACTTAGTTCTCCCCAATTTTTCTTCCACCTTGACACTAATACGCTTCGTAGTTCCCTCAAATTATTGAACGTGATTAAAAACTTTGAAAAAAAGTAAATTTTTAAGAAAACGCATCAATAATAAACACATAAGCCATGGATATCAAAACTGATTTAAAAGATATAACCATTCACCAAATATGCTCTCATAAAATTGCTTAGCATCCTCATAAAAGTAAAAGTACAGTCGCAAACGACAGCATACGGATTCAACGCTTCATAGTGAATATATGTGTAAATATTGTTACAATTTCAGTCAAGAACTATAGTTTAAACTCATCAGTGACGTCAAGAAATAATTGTAACAACATGAAAAAATATTTGAAGCTGTAATATAGATAATACGCAGTTTTCATTACAATGAACAACAAACATGAAAGTATTCTCTTCTCGAAACGCAGATTAAAAGTATAATTTTTAAAAATTTGGGGCGGATGTCAATCCAGTGCACAAAAACATTTAGAATTATCAATGGTTTAAAATAAACATTGAGACAATTTAATTTCACAGATTATTTTGGTAGAGTCATTTGAGTCTGGATAGAGTCATTTGAGACTGGCTTTCCCCGGGCCCATATGACTCTAGAGTTATTTGAGACTAGGTCCAGAGCACTCTAGAGTTATTTCGGCCTAGGCTCAGATGACTCTAGAGTTATCTGAGGCTAGCCCGAAATGACTCTATTTTAGTTTCATCGAAATTTTTTAGAAAATGTTGAATTTGAGGTAGAGTCATTTGAGCCTGGATAGAGTCATTTGAGACTGGGCGTGTCCTTGGGCCCATATGACTCTAGAGTCTTTTGAGGCTAGGCCCATTTGACTCTAGAGTTATTTGAGGCGGTAGAGTCTTTTGAGCCTGTTACACCCCTTTCATTGTAATTCATTAAACTAGACTGCCCCCTTCATTGTAATTCATTAAACTAGACTGCCCCTTTCATTGTAATTCATTAAACTAGACTGCCCCCTTCATTGTAATTCATTAAACTAGACTGCCCCTTTCATTGTAATTCATTAAACTAGACTGCCCCTTTCATTGTAATTCATTAAACTAGACTGCCCCCTTCATTGTAATTCATTAAACTAGACTGCCCCTTTCATTGTAATTCATGAAACTAGACTGCCCCCTTCATTGTAATTCATGAAACTAGACTGCCCCCTTCATTGTAATTCATTTAAGTAGACTGCCCCCTTCATTGTAATTCATTAAACTAGACTGTTCCCTCAATTGTAATTCATTAAACTAAACTGCCCCCTTCATTGCAATTCATTAAACTAGACTGCCCCCATCATTGTAATTCATTAAACTAGACTGCCCCTTTCATTGTAATTCATTAAACTAGACTGCCCCCTTCATTGTAATTCATGAAACTAGACTGCCCCTTTCATTGTAATTCATTAAACTAGACTGCCCCTTCATTGTAATTCATTAAACTAGACTGTTCCTTCATTGTAATTCATTAAACTAGACTGCCCCCTTCATTGTAATTCATTAAACTAGACTGCCCCCTTCATTGTAATTCAGTAAACAAGGCAATCTTTTTTCATATCCAAAGAGATTCATAATGAATCAAAGATACATAAAGCGATGTAAAAACAAAATAAAGTACATTAACAAAGGACATCAACATCTTAGCTTTGTTATTGTTTACACCTACAAACTTCTCAATATTAAATTGTTAATAGCAAAAATTAAAACCTAACAAATACAACAAAGAATTGAACTAAAGACATCACTACAAAGAAAAATCTTAAGTTTGAGTTACATATATGCACAAATATACTTGTTAGAATGTTAGCTATGTATTGGACAGTAATGTGTTAGTGCATTACTCATGGGTAAACCAATAATGTCTACACTTGCAGCATATAACGTCTATCTATTAGTCTAATCTAGCTCAATCCATGCTTTTTTCATTCAGGATTTTAATCGGCTTCCATTCTACCTATTTCATAAAGAATTTTTAAGATTTTGGAAAACAAAACTGAAAGAAACAGAATAGCAAAGCTCAGAAGGAAAAACTACTTCCTATTCAATATTCATATTCCACTAACATTTTTTTTAAAATAAAACTATAATTATGATGACATGTTATTTTTAAACTAAAGAAAGAGCATCATTGAAGAATATCTAATACTTTCTTAAACATGCAGACAAATTTATATATGTTCCCAATATCGGGGAAAAGACTGAAATTTATTGAACAATGATTATGAAGCGTAAGTCAATCCCTTTAATTTAATTTCTTCATTGTAAATTGTTAAATCTTGTTAAATCAATGGTTAAGAACTCCTCATACATCGATTCTGAAATCCTTCAATGCATTTCCATTCAAAAGGCCAAAAATAGAGTAGGAATAATTTGAAATTATATTTTTGATGGGTTTCAATCAAACGGTCAAAAACAAACTATAAAGGGGTGGGAGAACACAGAAACTAAAACTATTTGGAAGGGGAGAATAATCAATATATAAAATTCAAATTAAATCAACATTGAAAAACCCTTAGTTTTCAAACTTTTATCAATGATTTCTTATTGAATGTTTCATATTTATTAAATTCTCATACTATGCAAGACAACTTCATCCAGAATTAAAACAAGAATATTACATATTACCTTTAAAATAAAATCATAACACTTTTAAAAAAAATAAAAGTTCTCAAAAAAACACTAAACTTGATTCTTCTTAAAATCTCTTTTGCAACAAATATTGTTGCATTGTCACCGAGTTTTGTCACGAAGCACTAATATTTTCCCTAGCAAGCCAGTGCAAGGAGAAAAGCTGGGGAAAACTCTCCCAGGTTTGGGAAAACAATGTCAACTAATATTGGAATATTCTGAAAAAACATCATATCTATCTTCCATATTTTCACCAATGTGAAAAATACTTATACAGAAAATATGAATTTATTAAAGACATTTTAGTACATGTTGTGTGAACATCACTAATGGTTTATATATACACACATGATGCAGCTAAATATGTGAAAAATATCATTTGATTGAAATACATATTTTTCAGAACATCGTTTATAGATGGTTGAATATACCACTGACATGGGCATCAAAACCTTTCTGGAAGAGACAACGGTGAGGTCAGTAGGCATAGCAGGTGGCAGGCTTCAGCAAATTATTATTGAACACTTTCTTATGGTTGCAAGGGAAGATATACTTAACCATGCACAAGTCCATGTATGGAACTTGGTTTGAACTTTGAGAAAAGATCCAGATTTCTTAGCACTTCTTGGAAGAACAGTAGGTGTCAACTCTAACTTTCATAACATTTGTACTGACATTTCAATGGAGCAATTCACAGCCCTACTACATGAAGAACAGTTCTCTTTGGCAACAAAAATCCCTGGCAGAGATTCAAATCTTGAGGTGCTTGATCTGAATTTCTAATGCACAAAACCCCAGTTTCCAAGGCAGTGTCTGATCTGAAATTCCAATGCACAAACCCCAAGATTCCATGGCAGTGCCTGATCTGAAATTCCAATGCACAAACCCCCAGTTTCCAAGGCAGTGCCTGATCTGAAATTCCAATGCACTAACCCACAGTTTCAAAGGCATGGCCATATCTGAAATTCAAAAAACCAACCCCCAGTTTCCAAGGCAGTGCCTAATCTGAAATTCTTACACACTAACCCCAAGTTTCCAAGGCAATGCATGATTTGAAATTCTAAAACGCCCAGTTTCCATGGTAGTGCTTGATTTGAAAAACACAGTACAAACCAGGTAAAAATGCAGTGTTTAATCTGAAATATATAATGCACAAAGCCTCCAACGAGGTGTCTGGTCCATGCATGTTGAAGCTCTGAAAAGCTGTGTTGAAAGCAAAAACAGTATGGTTGCCTTTGTAAGACTGTACCAGTTTGTACATGCATATGCTACAATTCAATTTTAAACCTTATTCAAATATTGACCTGTCAAAATGATACCAATTTTGAAAGAGATGTCAATCCATGACATTTGTAATAACTTGTTGCATCATTCAGAGAAATAAGCTCTTAAGAGTGCCAGCAATCCAAAAGCAAAACTTATTTTGACCAGAAGAAAATAGAGCCATGGGCTCTGTAGCTCATCAGACTTTTGATTAAAATATGTTTTGACCCCTGTGACCCCATTTGGGGTCATGGGGTGACAAAATCTACAATTTAGAATCCCCATTGTCCAAGGAGTCTACACACAACTTTTCAGCTCTCTAGACTTTTTGGAACTGGAGGAGAAGATGAAAATAGGTTTTTAAGGTTTTGACCCCTGTGACCCCATTTGGGGTCATGGGGTGACAAAATCTACAATTTAGAATCCCCATGGGCCAAGGAGTCTACACACAACTTTTCAGCTCTCTAGACTTTTTGGAACTGGAGGAGAAGATGAAAATAGGTTTTTAAGGTTTTGACCCCTGTGACCTCATTTGGGGTCATGGGGTGACAAAATCTACAATTTAGAATCCCCATGGGCCAAGGAGTCTACACACAACTTTTCAGCTCTCTAGACATTCTGGAACTGGAGAAGAAGATGAAAATAGGCTTTTAAGGTTTTGACCCCTGTGACCCCATTTGGGGTCATGGGGTGACAAAATCTACAATTTAGAATCCCCATTGGCCAAGGAGTCTACACACAACTTTTCAGCTCTCTAGACCTTTTGGAACTGGAGAAGAAGATGAAAATAGGTTTTTAAGGTTTTGACCCCTGTGACCCCAATTGGGGTCATGGGGTCACGAAATCTACAATTTAGAGTCCCCATTTGCCAAGGAGTCTGCACATCAAATTTCAGCTCTCTGGAGTCATTGGGTTCGGAGAAGAAGATGAAAATGTGAAAAGTTTACGGATGGACGGACGGACGGACGGACGGACGCCGGACGCCATGCCATGCCATAAGCCCATCGGGTCTTTCAGACCTGATGAGCTAAAAAAGCTTATAAATGCATGGATTCATGTTCAACTATTTTCTCCAATCAATGCATGGATTCTTCTAGAACCATTATCGGCACAAACATGCTTGGAGATAAATGTCTCTTGCCTTCACCTTTGCATCAACTTCCTGTTTGCCTTTTGAGTTAATGACCTCGTCTGGGATCAACTTCCTGTTTGCCCATTGACCTACTGACCTCACCTTGCATCGACTTCCTGTTCCAAGTTATGGTTTGATCTTAGCTTGTTGGTAGGTTATGCAAGACATTCATGCACTGAGGAGTCACTGAGTTGGAGCAGACCACATGCACGAGTTACTGTACATGCAGGTCATCTCACAACATCGTACATCACATACAATAGATTCACGCACATGCGACTTCAACTTAAAACGTAGATGGCAGCGCGGAGGTCAAGAGACATTCAACAGGCGGAGGAGAGTAAAGGGATTTGTTTGAAGCAAAAAGTGAGGAAAGATGACTCATGAATGATTATCAAATCCTGATAAAGAAATCATAATATGTAAGTTTCAATCATTTTTTTGTGAATCGTTGACGGAAAATTTCTAGAGTCTCAAGAAATTTCCCCTCAAAACATTAATTTTTTGGTTCAAATTTATAAGCATATACATATGACCTCTACAGTTTTTATCGGAAAATGCGAATAATTGAAAGAGTTCCCGCGCATAACGGTGAGCGCCACCTGTTGAGTGTTGACTGGGAGAGTTTGGACACGAGAGAGGACAAATGTACAAGGGCTTACCCATAGGAACTTCTCCACCATCTAGGAGAGGCACAAAGAAACAAGGATGACAATGTGATCAAGTCTAGTGACGACAAGTCTAGTGCGGGATGATGCCTCTAAGTGGGACACCTACGTACGCACACACGCTTACGCCACACACCAACCACATCTCTACAGAGGGGTTTTCTTTCAATAGTTGACAAGTTACTTAATTTTTACTTATTCATTGCTGTCCTCAGATAAACATCAGATGGGTTGTTTGAGGATATTCTGAGTCAAAGATAAAAGTGAATATAAATTCATGAAATGTTTTTAGAAACGGTGAATTTTTCGAGTTTTGTTTTGCAGTAAAGCTGACCAGAATTGCCTTACACAGGTAGTTATCTTTTTGTTATTCAGAACGGCTCACTCTATCTATACAGGCTGTCTGAGGTTATTCTAGAACTATTAGTCAAGGATTAAAAATTAGGTTTATTATTGATTTCTAAAAAGATTTGTTAATTTTTAAATCAAGATTTTAACTTTTAGATGACTTTTAGAACATAGAGGTTAGGTGAGGTGATTTGGGGTCTTATAGTTGCTCTCAAGATTATTTCACTTATATCATTGCTGCTAGTATCATTGCAGGGAGAAGAACTGCATCACTACTGTAGCTATGCATTGCGGTGAAACCTGCGAGCATCGGCTGGACCTAGCCAACCATGGGTGGAACTGCACTGAAATTCAGTGTAGCATTGCACCCAAACCTGACTGCGTGTAGAATAGTTCTCTACTGCACACAAAGTTGCAGAGCCTCTGGCAGGATGTGAACCACAGACCTTTGATCCAAAGCCAAACACACTAACCACTACACTATCCTGTCTCCTTAGATAACAAGAGTTTTACACTCATGGTTATCCTTTCAGAAAGGTACTGAATTCTAGATGTAAAATAATGATTGTGATTGTGATATGATTGTTTTATAACTCAAGATCTGTTTGTCAGACAGCCAGTGAATCTACAACATAACAGGCTCGACTTACAAACATTCTACATTTAGATTAATTATTGATTATATATAGATTCTAAAAGGTTTTGATTTTTGTTTCAATCTAATCTTTGAAGATCTTATTATGTAATTTCCCTCTGTAGAAAGTATGGTTGGCAACAAACACAAGGATATACAATGTCACGTTGAAAAGTTCATAACAATTTTAAATTTAAAAATAGAGCCAGTGGCTCTGTAGCTCATCAGGCTTCATATCAATTTTGATTTAGGGTGTGGCAAATGTGGTTCCCCCCTTACTTTGGACCACAGGGCCACCAAATGTGCAATTTGGATTCCTCCTTATCTAACTTAGGAGTTTGCACACAAAGTTTCAGCTTTCTAGGCCTTATGCTTCTTGAGAAAAAGATGAAATTAGGTTAAAGGGTGTGACCCCTGAGGCCTTTTTGAGGGGCCACAGGGCCACAAAAGCTATAAATCATAATCCTCACTAGTCAAAGAGTATATTCACAAGGTTTCAGCTTTCTGGGCCTATTGCTTCTGGAGAAGGAGATGAAAACAGATTTTAAGAGCGTGGTCCCTCTGGCCCTTAATAAGGGTCAAAGGGCCACCAAAGCTACAATTTACAATCCTCACTAGTCAAGGAGTCTGTACACAAAGTTTCAGCTTTCTAGGCTTTATGCTTTTGGAGAAGATGAAAATAGGTTTTTAGAGCATGGCCCCCGTGGCCCTTATTAGGGGCCAAAGGGCCACCAAAGCTACATTTTTTAATCCTCACTAGTCAAGGAGTATGTACACAAAGTTTCAGCTTTCTAGGCCTCATGGTTCTGGAGAAGATGAAAATAGGTTTTTAGGTTATGGCCCCTGTGGCCCTTATTAGGGGCCAAAGGGCCACCAAAGCTACATTTTTTAATCCTCACTAGTCAAGGAGTATGTACACAAAGTTTCAGCTTTCTAGGCCTCATGGTTCTGGAGAAGATGAAAATAGGTTTTTAGGTTATGGCCCCTGTGGCCCTTATTAGGGGTCACATGGCCACCAAAGCTACAATTTTTTATTCTCACTGGTCAAGGAGTATGTACACAAAGTTTCAGCTTTCTAGGCCTTATGCTTCTGGAGAAGAAGATGTAAATAGGTTTTTAGGGCGTGGCTCCTGTGGCCCTTATTAGGGGTCACAGGGCAACCAAAGCTACAATTTTTAATCCTCACTAGTCAAGGAGTCTGTACACAAAGTTTCAGCTTTCTAGGCCTTATGGTTCTGGAGAAGAAGATGTAAATAGGTTTTTAGGGTGTGGCCCCTGTGGCCCTTATTAGGGGTTACAGGGCCACCAAAGCTACAATTTTTAATCCTCACTAGTCAAGGAGTATGTACACAAAGTTTCAGCTTTCTAGGCCTTATGCTTCTGGAAAGAAGATGTAAATAGGTTTTTAGGGTGTGGCCCCTGTGGCTCTTATTAGGGGTCACAGGGCCACCAAAGCTACAATTTTTAATCCTCACTAGTCAAGGAGTCTGTACACAAAGTTTCAGCTTTCTAGGCCTTACGCTTCTTGAGAAGAAGATGAAAATAGGTTTTTAGGGTATGGCCCCCGTGGCCCTTATTGGGGGTCACAGGGCCACCAAAGCTAAAATTTTTTATTCTCACTAGTCAAGGAGTATGTACACAAAGTTTCAGCCTTCTAGGCCTTATGCTTCTGGAGAAGAAGTCGAAATTCCACAAAGTTTACGGACGGACGGATGGACGGATGGACGGACGGACGCCGGACACCATGCCATGCCATAAGCCCATCGGGCCTTACAGGCCAGATGAGCTAAAAATTAAATTTTCATTTTAAAACAATATCTTAATACATGATATTTATTACCGAAACATATGCTATTTAAAGGTATACAAATCAAATCATAAAAGATTTTCAGTACTGATTTTCAGCCAGACAGAAATCAAATATTCAAAAGTGAAGACAACTTGTGGGGCGGTAACAACGCTCTCAAACACAAGACAAGTGATTTACTCACTGCAAAGGTGAAAAAGATAACAGCGGTACTATTTGGAAATTGTAAGAAAAAGATCAAAATCTACCTGCTGCTATAAAAGTGAACAGTTTTCAGTGTTAGTTTACTAAAAAGATTATGATGTGAAAAGGAAAATCAATGTGAAAAAAAATATCTGCTGGACAACTTTTGTTGATTTGTAAGAAGTTGACAACCGTAATTAATGATGCATTATATCTATAAAATCCAATAAAATAAAAGATTCAATCAACATCTACGACTATCAAATAATGTCCGAATATGATTTCATTTATTAATCCTTTGGTGCATATTTTCAAACACCCCAATGGTATCTTTATCTAAAAAAATAGTAAACAAAATTGCACCCAAAGGATTAATGCATTCATGATCTAAACAAACAAATAATTGTATTAAAAACAAATACGAAGACAATGTGTTCACACTTTGCTAACAAAACTAATAAATACATGGCAAATACATTGCCTGTGGCAAACATTAAGTCTAATTTGGACAATAATTTACGTCATCATGCCCATCAAAACAATATTCGGTGAAAGACAATTTTCAACAATAAAAATAATCCTTATAGTTAAACCATTTCAAAAACATCATAAAAGATTAAAACTACTATCCATTAAACCATAATTAGTCATAATAGATAAGCATCCAAAGCCGAAATTGTTTATCTATAACAGATAAAGACCTTTAGCCAGGAAATACAAAAGAGTTCCAATATGATGAAATGAGAGTTACCTCCCTTTACCTAAGTCAATAAGAGTTACTTACCCTTGCTTTGCACATCAGCATGACCTTGTCAAAGAGGAAGATGTGTCTGAAAGTAAAATAATACTTATGAATAGGTTGTGTTGGTAACGAGGGAGATTTTAATGGAACTGATTGCAGAACAGGTTGAAAGAAATGCAGTTATAAGAAATGCATTATATTGTGAAAATAGATACATATCTCAACAGATTTCAACAAAGACTACGTGATCACCATATTTCCTCATATTATGCTTGGCAGCTTATTTTTTTCAACACACCTTGATCCCTGCTTATAAGAGCCCCAACACTTATTTGTTTAATAGAAAATTAAAATTTTGTGTTTAGCCAATGATAATTGGATGAAAACATATTGTTCACTGAGAGAGCATTTATTACATAGGGTCATCCTGTTTCGAGGTACGAACTTTACGCTAACTCCACTAATCTGCGAGCGAATCTAGCTTCTGAGCCCAGGGTACAGATTAGTGGAGTTAGCGTAACGTTTGTACCCTGAGACAGGATGACATAGCATTATAAAGTCTCAGTGCATAGTAGAGGACATATGGTACCCTCATACTACATACTACTCAAATATTAAATTACAGGTAACAATTTGTTTTATTTGAGATTAAACCATCTGCAATAAAATATTTTGTAACATTTAAGGACAGGTTGTTTGCTTGATTCCGACCATCCACAGTAAAGGTGTCAATTGCAAGCACTGACAGTCTTACAGCTAACCCACTCAGCCACCAAGACCTCACAAGAAGCTTACTATTGAAGTATTTGTGCTCAATAAAATATTACCGGGTAATGTTAATATCAATTTATTTTAACCAACTAGTCCAAAAGTGACAGAAGTTAAGATTTTCTTAGTCAAGACCCAAAAGTAAAGTTTGGCAATCATAATCAATTTATGAGCCCTAAACTACAGATGATAAATCTAGAAAAGTGACTATCAGTCCTTCAATTAATAGAACACTATGATAACTATAGATGACATTTAATTAAATAACTTCGAGTTTAACAATTGCACTATCATGGAACCGTAACCTGAATGTCAGCCTGATTAAAATCTGTCTAGTTCCGAGGAATAAAATATTCAAAATATTAACTTCACACTAGGTCTGGCCACACCCCGTACCTCACTTGTTTTTTATCTGTTTAGTGCAGCCGAAACTGAGTCGTTAGCGGACCAATCACATCGTCTCGCTCATAAGACCTCTAGCAGTGATCATGTTCAAAGCATGGTTTACAGGAGTTACTTGCCCCTAGTTGATACCAAAGGCTTTTGCCGGCCGATTGTGATTGGTTAGCTGAATAAACGTAAGGACATGTGACCTACGGGGCTGCAGTCTTACCTAGTGTAGAGGAAACCTTTCAAAATAACATGTTCGCTTCCCAGAGTTAATATTTTTGAACTTTTTTTCATCAGACTGTCCAGAATGTCCAATTGCTACTCAAAGCTACTGGTTGAATGAACATAGCAAATGGATTGATCTAAAGCAGGTGAGAGCCCAGCCCTGCCAACTGCATACTATTTGACTAAGTCATTAACAGAAATTCATATTTAGTTAGTTGCACTTCAAAATCATACATTAAATGCATTATAAGGTCAAACAATATCAATTTACAAACGTTGAGTTTTATCAATAATCCGGAAATACCACATTAATACCACTAGTACAATTAAAGGGGCAGTAGCACGTTTTTCGGGGGAATATAAGGTGATGTCAGGAAAATGAAAATTAATGGTTCCAATTGAAAAACAATGTATTTAAACTAAATGGAGCAGTAGTAATTCAAATATATAACATAAAGTTTAGCCATGCGATTCCTTTTTCTTACACAAAATGAATTAAAGGTGTTCACAAAAAATGGCCGCCAATGAATTTTACGTGAATTTTCATACTTTGTCCTCTGACTATGGATAATTGGCTTGTGTAATGAGATTTTTGACGCTGTCAAAATAATACATTTAACATTAACTTACAATTATCAGTGAAATTTTTAAAATATAAAATTATCAAAAAACTTGCTACTGCCACTTTAAGGTTATTCATATCTATCATGATAAAGAATAAAACAATAAACAAAATATTGAAAATCGGCGCAGGGTAAGTATGTAACAGCAACCAATTAACATTCTTTAACTAGTTTCACTATAAAAACTATATCCCGATGTACCCCTACATTCAAACCAAGTCTATCATAAAAATAACAAACTTGACAACTACAAACATGAAATGTGCAAAGGTATTAGAAATAGAGTGTGTCATCAAAGCTATGATTTTAGATGCTAGCATAACATGAGATATAGTTTGTAGGTTTTAGCAGGCATGTAAGTTTTTATTATCATTATAAGGTCCAATAATGGTTGAGTAAATCAAAATAAAGTCAACATTTTTATGTTACGGTTATAATTTTTCAAAATATAAGGATACAATGTATTGTGCATTCAATTTGGGCTAACATAACTGTTAAAATTTTGTTGAATATCTATATAATAGCTTCATGAAGTTTTTGTAATTTTATTTATTTTGATTGTATGGAAAATGAGAAATGTATGGGTTAAAGAGGGTGAAGTTTCAAGATTGAGATTGGGAGTTGTTTGAAAATTGGATCATAAAAAAGGGAAATATATGGGTAAAAAGGCAAGCACAAAATAAATTAATTTTTTCATGCTGACAAGTTAAATAAATAGAACCAGTGGCTCTGCAGCTCATCAGTCTCTGCGCAATATGCCATTAGCGTAATTTCTAAAACGGACACATGAAAAGCTTGTATGAAAAGAGTCATTACACAATATATAACCCTGCTTGTCAAGCATTCAACTGGTTTCCTTTCCATTAAAGGGGCAGTAGCACGTTTTTAGGGGGAATATAGGGTGATGTAAGGAAAATGAAAATTAATGATTTCAATTGAAAGACAATGTATTTAAACTAAATGGAGCAGTAATAATTCCAATATATAACGTTAAGTTTAGCCATGAGATTCCTTTTCTTACAAAAAATGATTTTTAGTAAACTTACGTCATCAACAGATTACATGAAACGTTAATGCCTATATGTCCTTTATTCAATGCTACGTACTGCCATACATAAGCATACACAATAAAGGTGATTACTCAATCAATAATACTGAAATAAACATATACAATGAACAACCAATAAAACCTAGCACCAAACAAGAACAATTAGTCAACCTCCGTTGACTAGAGATTCCCTTCAGGGAAGGGAGATAACTCTCTGTAATCTGTCTGATACAGTTTTTAGTAAACTTACGTCATCAACAGATTACATGAAACGTAAATGCCTATATGGTGAGTAAAAGAAAACCAAAGCAATACAGTAGAATACTATAAAGCAAACTGCTATATATAAACACTGAAAAACATAGTGTTAAGGGGAAGTATACATGATACACAAAAATAAAACACACACTGAGTAGTCAATACCACCAAAAAACAGCATAAATCTCACACTTTCAGAATTGAATCAGAAAAGCCTTTAGGCGTCCTGCTGTGGACATAATGACCATAGAAAACTGACTCAGTCTTCCATCGTCCTATTTTCATGACAACTTTAGGATCCTGACAAGACTCTATAGCCATGGTTGCTCCGGTTGGACGGAAAGATTTCGCAGTGAACTCCTTTGGGGAGAGACCGGCATCCCTAATGGACTGTTCCAGTATTTGCGAGACAGTTGATGCCTGGATTCCTCTGTGTGGAGCATACAGAGACAGGAAAACACTATTAGTGCCTGTCCGTAGAGCGGCAGTCCGATCTATGTAATCTTTCAATGCTTGTACAGGGTCCAACTTGCTGCTATTCGCAGGCTGTACCAACACCTCAAAACCAGTACGTGAAGTGTCATTCTTGATACCGAAGAAAATAATAGTCAGTGAGCCATCCGTGTTGAAGGCTAGCTGATCCGTTGTAAACGCATTACATTCCGTGAGTCGAGCCTGGGCATCATAATGTACCGATTTTGGCGCAATATCCGACGGGCGCAACATAGCCACCAGCGCCAAGAGGGTCACCGCCTTTTGGCGAAGCTGTTTAATTGACAGGGTCCTGTTTTCTGGCCACCCTAGAAACAAATCACTTAATGCCGACACCGGCAACACATTGGAACGCTGCATAGGAGATTTTGTACCCGACTTAACAAGAGCTTGCGTCAATCTAGCAACATCTGGACTGTGCACAATATTCTGAATATCAATAGCTTCAAACAAACAGGATATGGCCGCACAAGCACTTTTTAGTTGAGACCTTGGCTTAAGAGAAGAATCTGAAATTTTACACAAATAACTTGCCAACACACCTGTACTTGTTGGGGGAAACACACATTTCATCTCAACACAAAAATCCTTCAATTTTTTAACATAAGAATTGTACAACCGAAGAGTACTCGGCGCTAAAGCATAAGCTATCTGGTCCGCAGCTCGAACAGCCCACCCGGATCTAACTAACCGTTGCCTCCATAGATTCTCCAAGCAAACAGTTTCCATTTCGGGTTTGCCATTGGTTCCGGTTTTGCCAATAGGGGGAGGCAACAAAATCGTTGATGAGGAAGTTTCAGAGGCGGGCAAATCGAGAGTTTTTGTAAGTTTGTGAACCATGTCTGTGCCGGCCACCAAGGGGCTATCACTGTGGCAAAGGATCTGGTCGACACGACTTTCTGAAGCACATCTGGTATCAACCGGAAGGGGGGATTGGCAAAATTGTTGTGCACACCCCAATCTTCCTGAGTCAGCCCGTCTATACCTTGAGTGTAAGGATCGTAAGTCCGACTGTTGTAGTCTCGCAGCTGAGTCGTTTGATACGAGGCAAACCTGTCGATCGTATGAGGACCCCACATGTGATCTAGCATGTTGAAGACACGTGGATGTAGCTTCCACTCGAACCGATCGAATCGGCGGGACAACAAATCCGCCTGGATGTTGTCTACTCCCGGTAGGTGGCGAGCTACTAGCATAATGTCGTGTTCTAAACAAAGCTCCCATATGGTTGTCGCAAGTTGTGTTAGTTCCTTGATTGGACCTCCCATGTGATTTAGGTAAGCAACCGTAGTCACGTTGTCGGACAACAATTGAATTTTCTTGCCTTTCAGGTGACAAGAGAATGACTTGAGAGCCATTAAGACGGCAAGCATCTCCCGAAAGTTGATGGATTGAAACGAGTTTTCTACTGTCCACACACCTTGGGCTGAAAGACCCTTGAAAACTGCTCCCCAGCCGGTGTTTGACGCATCCGTTTCGAGCTGTCCGTCGAAGGTCCTCACAAGCATAGTGGTACCGTTCCAGGAATCCAAGGCGCTTATCCACCATTCCAGATCTGAAACACTATCGTGTGTCCAAACCAACGTCGATTCCCACGATTCTTTGGACGCTAAAAGTCTATACACTGATCTAAGTTTAAGTTTTCCTGGAAATATGGCCCTACAAACCGAGATACACTGGCCCGCAAGACGAGCCAGCTGTCTGGCCCTAATCCAAGGCTTAGATATTGCTCTCCGTATGTCTTTTTTTAACTTCCTCACTTTGTACTTTGAAACGTTCAGAACAGGCACACCATCGGGTCCAACAGAGTCCACCAAGAAACCAAGAAATTCCTTTTCGGTCGTAGGATTAAGAGAGGATTTTCCGTAATTAATCTTCCAGCCTAGAGATTCTAGAACAGAAATCACAGTGTCAGTGTGTTCAGTAATGAGCTCTTTTTTAGCTGCAACAATTATATCGTCCATGTACACTAGCAGCTTTAGGCCCAGTTTACGCAGATGCTGTGCTACAGGTCGAAGTGTCTTACAAAAATAATACGGGCTTGACGATAAACCAAATGGAAGCACATTCCATTGATAATATGATCCACGCCAAGAAAATCCCAGGTATTTCCTATGAAACTTGTGTATTGGCACATGGTGAAACCCATCTTTCAAATCTAATGACACCATATAGTCATTTGGCTCAATAATATCTGACAACATAGATACATCTTCATATCTAAATTTTGTAACATTACAAAAGGTGTTCACATGACGTAAGTCCACAATCAACCGCGACTTATTGTTACGCTTTGGAACCACACCTATTGGATGAACACAATGCGGTTGAACAGACACTCTGTCTATGGCACCAGAGATTGTAAGTTTTGAGATCTCCTCATCAACAAAGTTTTTCTGACTAACTGACAAGCGATCGTGATTAGTTTGCACACTTTCTGACGGAATACTGTGGAATGGTAAATTAACACCATTCTGTATCCATGACAATACAAATTCAGGGGTTCCTATATCCTTCCATCTTTGGTAACACTCTAGTAGTGTCATTACTGCTCCTGATCCGGTCTAGGGAAATTGTTTTGAAAATTAGGCCCGTCTCGGCAACCGAAGGGAAATCTACCCCCTGAACCCTGATAACCTCTGGCATAACCTCGCCCTCGGTTGAACCCAGTGTTCCTGGGTGGTCTGTATGCAGCCGCAATGGTGGTTGCGTTACGCAACGTATTCAAGGACTCTTCATTAAAGGAACACGTATTGCGCTGTAATGTCCTATAAATTCTTGCTGTATTGCGGTCAAACTGTCCTTGAACTATCAGGGAAGACTGCTCTTCTTGCAGATAGCGTATCTGTGCAAGCTGAACCTGATACAGTTTAATTAACGTGTCCTGTGTAACACTTTTTGCATTAGTCACTTGAAACAAGAGTTTCAATGTTGTTTCACTGTACCGTGCGCATCTTGCTACAACTGCTGCATGCTGTTGATCTTCACGTTTGATTCCTTGTTTTGAATCAGGCACTTTTAAGTCTGCAGGGAGTTTTATATTACCGACAGTGTCGCGTACCGTTTGATACTCTCCCTGAACATCCAGAGCTGCACTCGGTATGAAAGTGGCACCCTGGGCACAATCGTGCGGAATCCCCTCGGGATTGACTTTGTCACTTGACGTATCTTTAGCCTTCTCTTCAGCACTACTGCCGTGCCGTACCTGGTCGGTGGGGTCAAAGTTCAATAAGCCATGCGGTCGAGACCGACCCTCATAAAACGCACCTTCCTTTTGCAAACGTCTATGCACTGATATTATTTCACTGTCGAGGCGATCCAATCTATCTCTCGTCTCAACGTTCTGCAATTTCAGGTCCCCGAGAGCTTCAAGTATTTCTGCATACCTACAATTTTGTTCGTCAGGCTTCTCGGACATGTCGGCGGACGTAGCACCAAACAAGAACAATTAGTCAACCTCCGTTGACTAGAGATTCCCTTCAGGGAAGGGAGATAACTCTCTGTAATCTGTCTGACTACAGATTAAAGGTGTTCACAAAAAAATGGCCGCCAATGGATTTTATGTGAATCTTCATTCTTTGTTCTCTGACTATGGATGATTGACTTGTGTAATGAGATTTTTGACACTGTCAAAATAATACATTTAGCATTCACTTACAATTATCAGTGAGAAATTCAAATTATAAAATTATCAAAAAACGTGCTACTGCCCCTTTAACCTTTAGCCGGCTTCTATTAACCAGTGATAAATTTACATGAGACTCCTGCTTCAAATACTCATATAATAAGGAAGGGACTCATAGAAATATTAGCTGTGAGTCCTGGGATGCAAAGGTTTTTTGTAGTACTATTTGATAACTTATTGAAGGACTTATTTAAATCTGCTAGGACTCTCAAGACTTTTTAGTAGCGAGTCCCTGGTCTCAGATGATCATATCCGTAGATTGATCACTGATTAACCTTTAGCCTGCTGATAAGAAGCACTCGCACAATGTTTTGTTATTGAAAATATGTTCAACATTTTTAATTCATCACTTCTTGATAACCAAAAACTTTTTTCTGATAAACTTTACTCCATGAGAAAGAATGTTGATTTCTGATTTGGAAAATGTTAACTTTTTATAATTTACGGAACTTCATCACATTTTTCGTTTGTATGTCAAAGGGTCAAATTTCAATGATGTATCAAATAGTAATAATATTGTGGCACGATCTGCGGCCGGAAGCATCTTGAAGAAGACTGACAGCAATGGAGCAGATTTACACGAAATTCATACATCCATGTCTTAACAACATCATAAAGCTGCCTTTAATACAAGACCCTCTGTTCCAAGACTTCAGTATAACCTTACTCAGCAAAAGCTTGGCTATGTACCTTTAGGCCAAAAAAGAATAAAAAAAATTTTCTGGTCTTTACATGCAAGCAAAAGTGATGCGATGACGCAGATATTTTTTTTCTTCAAAACTTGTTTTTTTTATTGAATATGAAAATTATTGGCGATTTGAAAAAATAAAATATATATACTTTTGATCACGTCATAATGGTGTCTTAAAAGGCCTACACGAACAGAAACAAGTTAAATGTTAAAGGTTCAAGTTCCAATGTTTTTTTCCCGGCCACGGGACTAAATTTTCATTTTCTCCCTTGTCAACATCTGGAAAAAAGGCTTGATGCGTGGGTTTGAAACTGACGCGAGCGGATAAAGATACAAATTAATGTTCCTAGCCTTAAATGTACAAATTGTACCTCTGTTGTGTTGGGACAATGCAGATATGTCCCAATACCTATCATGGTATTAAAGAACGATAAGTTTTAGAGTACTTCATAAAACAAACCCCTAACAACCCCAGACAAACATATCGATATTTAGGTTTAAAGTTTACGGATGATGTCAGACAGACGGACACACACAACAGTCCACATCGTAAGCTCATCTGACCTTACAGGCCTGGTGAGATAAAAACTTAATGGAAAACACTCCAAACTCAAAACAACTTAATAATACTAAATGGATCTTTTTTTAAAAACATTTCATGCTTTAATGTGTGCAAAGAAATGAAGGGTTATCATGATTTTATATATCTACATTCAACTGGGATAGAGATGATTAATATTTTTTTTCATTATTCTCTTTAGTTATATCATAATCTTTTATCATTTGTCCAATGACAATACATCATTATAGCCATATCAAATTTTCAGTCAGAAATTTAAGGAATCAATTGATATTTCAAAATATCTAAAAAACATGTACTTGAGATAGTCAGAAATTATGTTAAAAAATAGATTAAGCTTAAACATCCTTCACACGTTTAAATATCTTTTTCACAAGAAAATATATGTGCAAGAAAATTTACTCTCCTAACCCAGGTGAATGTATCAAAATGAATTTTATATCATTACTCTACTGAAAAGCATGCAAATTCTACCATGCACTGAGAGTGAATTGGTTGGATGGTGATGAAATTTTTAAATTAATGTGATTGAAATATAGCCCTAAAGTCAGATCTACAAGATAAACCCTTATAGAAGTTCAGATTCTGCATTTATCTTTTGAGTTCATCAATGTCCAATTTCTTACCTTTTCTCAGCTGCCCTGTTGAATTTAAATTGAAATAATTTAAACCTTGGTTTGATTTTACTCCAATAAATTCAGCTCCCAAATAATTTGAATTTGTGTAAACACATTTTTCAATTTTTAATTTAAAATTATTTTTTTTCGTGCTACATTAGTACAACAAAAAGGGTTGGGGATACTGAAACGGGGATCAAGCAAAATAAAACGAAAATTCAGAAAATGAAAGGGTGAACATGGGAAATGTGACCCTAAAATATTACAGGTCAAAATGCATGAACAATTTTAAATTTGATAAACAATGTCTACAAACTAATATTATACATTTGCATGATACTCTATTCATGTGTAATGTTTCTAAAACCAAGCTTTTTTTTATGGAATGGCCATTTGTTCTCATTCAATACAAAAAGTTTAAATTTTAAATTGCATTGAATTTTAAACATGATTTCGGCTTCTAAGTTTTTGAGAGTAAATAAGTTCTTTTTCATGATATTTAAATAATATGAGAAGGGTTTTTTTTAATGTAATATTTCTTAAATCATAACTTTATATCTAATATGTGTTGGTTTCTAAGGTTAGTCTTTCCAATAATCAAATCAGTGCAACATTGTCATATTTGGTATCACACTTTCTTCAATAGTACAGATTCTTGTACTTTTTTGGGCTGAGTCTAATGCAGGATTCAAACTCGCAACCTCAGAATCTGGCAACATCACCAGCAATGATGGATGGCGAAACGGGCCAGTTGGCTAGACGCTGGTATGGTCATTGCTGGCGGTGTTGCCTGACTCTGAGGTTGTGAGTTCGAAGCCCACATGGGACTCTGCCCAAAAAAGTACAAGAATCTGTACTATAGAAGATAGTGTGATCCCTAATATAACAATGTTACATTTGTTCACTATCTAAATGACATTTATCTCTAACAGTGCAGTGAGACTACCATGCTGGTTTTATTCAGGAAGTGAACTTGACGTAATATTAGAGATATTGCTACCATGCTGTTTAGATAGGTGACGTGACTTTCCTTTGTTGTCGAATGCAAACTTGTTGAAATATGACTTTATATGACCACCAATGTGTAGTGATAACAAGCAACAAAGTTATACAACCACATCCTCTTTTGATTACACAAATTTTCATGTTAAATCGAAACAATTTTCTTCCTCCATTTCATATATAGGTTGTTGGTTATCACAATTATAGAAATTTTGAAGTATCAACTTCCTTGATGAAAGCCTGACGACAAAAGGATGCTAATTGAGATAGGAGATAGTCCTTCTGGGGAGACATTTATTGTAGATAATCTAAATTTAGTTTAGTTGTTCATGTTGCAGTAGCATGTTTAGTAGGGTTCATATTCAATACATTATGTATGAGGCTTCAGAATAACTATAACAAACATTTATTAAAAAGTTTGAAGGGGACTATATGCTTGAGAAGGTATTGATTTTAATATAAAAGTGTTCTTTGGATCCTTATCCAGTACCAATGCATTATTATTTTAGAAACAGCCACAATTCATGTCTCCATTGAATTTTCCTTCCTTTGTCAATCTAACTTTGACATGAGAGTATTTATCGCTAGAAGTATTTAATCATTTGAATTTAGTCACCGATATCTTACTGCAGTTCAACCTACAATGTTGCCAAGAAAAGACAACTCCTGATAAGCTTTCCTTTCGCCAAGGCTTTAGTTTGATGGTTCCCTTGTATTTTGATGTTTGCAACATATTATGCTAGAACCTGAATTTCATTGCCAGAGAAAAAGCAACAAAATGCATTATTTGTTTTTAAATTCTTAATTTAAATCCTACCAGGAGATGAATAATCCTTTGATTGAAAATTTTTTTATCTTCAGAGTTGGGAGACTTCTACGCCTTCCAGTGGACTATGAATTTAGAGTTACCTGTTCCTGACGCGGCTGTCCATATGGGACAGCACTTTGAGCTCCCCATCCTTCTGGAAGCGTCCGTAGTCTTTCAGAGAAGTATTGGCCGGCTGAAAGGACAAAGCTCATTTTGCATGGTAGGAAAACTGTCATAAGTCAAAAACAAATCGATACTTCATTTTTTCCTGTACAGGCCACAATTGTGAAAAAGCCGTCTGTTTTCTTATTTGGAGCCAAACCTTCCCTCTAAGCTGAAATAATGATAATATTGGTATTGAAAAAAGAAATCTCGGGCAAGATATGAAGAAGCTGAAATATTCCTGGACATCTAGCATAAATCTTAAATAATACTCACATAAATTCTTAAATAACATTTTTTTTAAAGTGTTTTTATCAGGCAATCTTTTTGCCAAAATTCATCTCAAACATTTAAAATTTCAAAAATATCTGAAAATATTTTCCTTATATTCTCAAAAAGAATTTTTTAACCTCACCTCATTCAATCCAAAAAAATAGCACACAGGTTTAAATAAGTTTTTAAAACAAATCCTAAAAATGTTCCATCAACACTGGGAGATGTAGGATAAAGTTGTTTAACTGGGTACCAGGCAGTTAATGCTGGCAATGATTTAGCATGTCACTATACTACTGCATGCCCACAGTTTCTAGTTCCAGAGTAATAAACATTCAACACAGATATGATATCACTTGCACAATTAAAGCAGTACATACAAATCAGTCTAACAGAGATATTTTCAAGAACAGACTTAGTTCTATATTGCATTTTGTTCAATGGGACCTTCATGTCTTGTAGTAATATTTGGTCAATACATGTTAACATAAAAATCAATTTTATTTTTTTTCAGAGAAATTATTTTTGTTATTGTCTTCTTGAAAATTAGTATCTCATATAAACAAATCCTTTTTTTAAAAGAAATGCAGTTCATCTGTGTGCTACAAGAACAAAAGTCTTTGATATGATACTATGATTAAATTTGTTATTAATCAAAATACTATCCCTGCATAAATCATATTTTGTAAAATTTTGGAGAAACTCAAGATAGTGTAAGAAAGGCTTGTAGAACGTCCATAAGAAATTTCATAGGATTCATCTCAGATGAAATCGTCAATGAAGGCAGTAAAAAGCTTGGGGAAAAAAACAGTAGGACGAATCGTCAAAACATATGATTTATGCCACATAATTTTTTTTTGTGACATATTTTTTCCTAATATAAATAAACTAATAATAAATATTATTAATATTAAAAAGGATTTTTTTACTTGCATATTTGCTTTAAATATTTTTAAAAATTTCCTTGGTTCCATTTTCTCTCTCGATTAGTTCACGATAATATACAAATGTATACATAACATTTGAAAATAGTGATCAGATCTTTACAAACATCATGATAACAAGACTTAAGAGATATTTTGGATATTTTCACAACATCATACCTTCATAAATACATGACAGTAAATTAACGTAAAGACAAATTTTCCAATCTCAAAAAAACCCATATCCTTGTTCTATTGATATGATTCAATAAATGAACTCAAGTCATTGTATAATTGTATAATTGGTCAATCAGTATTTCTTAAGTACAAATCAAGTCAATATTAGTCAAGACATTGACTTCTTTGGGATATTGGGCAAAGATGACATAAGTATATGGTTTTCTTGAGATTGAAATAAATATACAAACAACTGTTTAACTGTGACAAAACAAGAAACATGATACTATCTAGAATGACGAGCATAATTTCAACAAAAACTAATCAGAACTAATCTTTGAGGAAATAAAACAAGATTCAAAATGGCGCTCTTGGGCAAAGGGAGATAATGCGGGAAGGTCAGTAGGGGAGGTAACTCTGAATGACATTCCAAGTGAGATTGTTATTTGACAGATTTAGACAAGAAAAAGATAACACCTTTGTTTCTTTGCATTGCTTACCTATTTATTTACTCTTTTCTCAATAAAAAAAAAAAATTCTACATATTCATAATCTACTATCTACACATGAGGTTTGACATTCCATTATAGAAACCCCAACTGCATTCTAAATATATGAAAAAGATGTGCATATCTATGTTCTAATGAAGGTTATCATTATTTCTAAACCTAATAATTTCTACATTTTAATAAGGAGGTGCAAAGTTATCTAATTTAGTTTGTTTGATTCACATTTACAATCTAAAGTTTTGGACAGAAAGGTAAAAATTTGTTTCTGGTTTCAATGCATGTTCCAAACCTATGCATCAAGCCTGTTTTGTTGATGTTGATACGCTTAACAAATCAAACTTTATTCTTGTAACCTAGATAAAACATTTAAATATGAAGTTTTAAAATGCAAATGGCTTCTGTTCGTGTAGGCCTTCAAAGTTGCTGTTTCACAGCGATAGTGATAAAAAGAATATTTATCCATGTCTTTTTGTTTAAATTTTTTCCATGTTCATTAACACCAACAAGAATTTGAAATTATTGAAAATAATCTGATATCACATCTCTTTTGTCTTATGTAAATACCAA